>OU343220.1:57298720-57538609 GCA_910596185.1 Chrysanthemum makinoi
TTTAGTCTTCCGCTGTGTACTCTTGATGTCTTTATGTTTTATTGTATTTTATATATCATAAACTCAACAGTGGCATCACGAGCCTTGTATAACAAGTAATTAATTACTGAAACACATAATTAAAATAAACATGAATATGTTATTATTTGTATGCTTAGATCTAGGGTTTGCAAAACCTAAACCCTAATTTTGAGGGGGGCGTTTATTTTGGTGCCCTAATTAGGGTTTTGTAAACTATTGTTTTAATTGAATTAGAAATCCTAAGATGCATGCAACTTTATGTGTATATACGTAACTTTGATTTAATTGCATTAATTGTTAAGTGTAATTTTATATCCATGATAATTACATGCATGTTTTATCATGGATATGCTTTTATTGTATGTCTTTCTTGTTTAAGTGATATACACTAAATTTTGATAGATCTAAAATTGGGGAAGACCTCAATAATTATTAATTTAATCAATTATGTGATATGTGGTATGTATTTAATTTTGACTTACGCAATCGATGAATCGATGCATGTGGTTCACCTTGTACATAGATGAAAACGGGTGAAAGTCTTAATTAAGTATATGCATATTGACAAATCTAGAATTGGTTATTAATATGATTTATCAAAAATGTTTGCATGTGGCTATTTGATATGCATGACTTTTATTTGTTATGCATTCATTGTTTATTTGTTTATTTTATAAATACTTGCTTGTTTGTTATGTGTAACAAGGGTATTTTTATAAGAAAAATAAACTGACCTAAACAATGGTGAAACATGTATTTTTAAGAATAGTAATCATAATCGTTTAATTGATTGATGACTTTGGTACAAATGGTCCGAAAGGCTCACCCATGAGAATGAACTAATAAAAGGGGTTTAAAGAAGTGCGCCTGTCACGAAAGGATGTCTAAGGTTGTGCTTTAGCGCGTGCACAGTCCTCCGCCCTTTGTAAGTTCGAGTGGAGCTACTTAGTAAGCCATTAAATGTGCAAGCTCATCTTAAGGGCGAATTAGTTTTAATTCCATGCGCCACTTTGGTGGTAATTATCCGAAACACTAAGTGTTTACACTTATGCAAAAGTACGGTATAATGGATGATAATTAACACTAAATTCCTTGATTGGTGAACCCAATACCTCAATTAAAGTTTGATGATGAAAAGCTTATACATTAAAACAAGATATAAATGTTTTAATAAAACCTATGTTACGAAGATGAATGCATGACATCTTTGTACATATTTGATTTGACATCAAAATTATTACCCTTTAATTTAAGTTATATGCCATCCAACCAAACGGAAACACCTAAAATTACTTTTTATTTGCGTGAGATCGTGACTTAGATCGTAATCAAAGGGTAAAATGTCCACGTGTCGTGAGAGCGGGCATGGACGATTTTGCAGTTTCTTAAGTTGGACAACTTAATTGAGTTTTGTAGTGAGAGCTGGCAACTAAAGGCATAAGATGGGATAAAACATGTTTACATGGCGATTGATATTGGCTATATGTAAATCCCATAAATCTAGGAATTGCAATTGAAATTGGCAATTGAGCAATAGCTCTACCATTTTGTATAAGGTTCATTGCTAGCAGATCAACTGACGTGATGAAATTATGACAATTTGGATCCTAGTTTTCAATAAATATTAATTGGTTATATGACTATGAACCTTGGGTATTTAATTGTTTATTGAAAAGGAAAATTATCGAAAATACTAAAATTGAATTTTGTAATTCTTTTGAATGTATGAATGCAACATTTAACAAAAGGTTTAGTCTTTGATCAGTAAATTGATCCATTCTGCTTTCAAACAAATGTTTGATCGAGAATAATTTACCGAAAAGATAAACGAAGTCTCTTTTCCAATGGAGAAGCATGAGACTCAATCCTATTCCTTTTCATGAATGAGAAAGGTATAATAGGAACATTTGAATTGTCTAAATTCTAATGTAACTCATAGAAATGAATTGCATATCATATTTTCCATAAAGATTTCATTACCCTCATTTGGTGAATGAATCCTTTTTGTAACAAACATGAATGTTGGTTAACTGGAAAACATGTATATGAGTTACTAAATTAGAAGATAGACTATTTACCGCGAAAATTGGTAAAAGGCAAACTAGCATTTTATCTAAGTTGTTTTGCTTTAACCTTTAAAGGTGCTACATACCATTATGGGCATGATAGGCCTGTTGAGGAAGAAATTGCATACCCAATTTTTTCGAGTTAATAACATTGATGGATAACCTATCATTCATATAGTAGAATACACCTTTTAGTACCTTAGTAATGATTACGTATGGTTCTTCAAAGGTGTAGGAAAGTAAAAGCAAGCAAGTTGTTTTCACTGGTTATGCAACACTTACAATGTTGTCAGATTCGGTGGGAGCATTTGTGTTGCATTACTGAATAAGAAGTTGTTTTAATGATTTCTAATTCAGTGGGAGCTACAAGCCTTATTTCCTGTGTAGTAACCCAGATTATCTTCAAAGATAATTACTTTTAAGGATAGTCGTGTACGTTTCCTTACTAAACAATATAGTTCTACATCTACTTGTTATATCTATGACACAAATCATATTAATCAAATAAACGAACGTGTATCGTGTTGTTTATATGCTACATGATGTTGTTCCATGAACAAGTGGGAGAAATCTTATTGTGTGCAAGGTACAACACATATTAATATGATTTAAATGGATTCTCTTGACTGTAAAGTAAGAGAATAACGTTCTAATAGGAAGTATACATTTAAATATGTATGATTGCCCTATTAAGAACATGTGTCAAGATGATACCAAAGACTACTTTATTTTAAATATTTATGTCATTCAATATTTAAGAAACACTTGTAGTTACAATTTATGTTACGCGAGAACGTGAACTAGATTGTAGCCCAAGGTAAAATATCCACGTGTCGTGAGAACGAGCATGGATGATTCTGCAGTTTCTTACATGGAACATTTCATGGAATGACATAATTAAATGAAGTAATCTAATACTACCTTGAATTTGAGTATTCGTTGAATGACTTAAATATATGTAGTAAATATTAACTTGAAATATTAATTGAAACCGAGGTGGTGTTCATAATTACTTTAATTATAAATGTTTATGATTTTGTAAAGTCACAAACATGAAGTCTTTTAATACAAGACTTACAATATAAAGTAAGACGTTAACTTGCTATGTTTTAAGACATATGCATGAAGTCAATGAGTTGATCAATGACTTATAACGTATAGTGGGATTATAACTAATATGTCTTTTGACTTGGTCAAAAATATTTGTGTTATAATACATGCAATTGACTTGGTAATTCTATTGTACCATTAAGTTTTACTTTGTTGGTAAATAGGTAAGCAAAAAGAGTAGATGGTTATCTAAAATATTGTTAGATTTTCTTACAATATTAATTCTAATGAAATACCATAGTTTTATGGTATGTTATGTTAGAAGAATCAAAATCTGTTGGCATTATTTGATTCAAGATAACTATAGTTTCTTCCAAAAGTTATCAAGGTTAGTAGATTGAGTATAGATTGAATATACTCAATAAGACTCCAACCTAGAAGATTAATAAGACACCATTTGTTTATGGAATGTGATGAATCACATTAAGTCTTATAAATGAAGTTCTGAATTTGTTAAACTACTTATAGAGTGAGTTGTAACAAACTAATGTTAGGAACTGTCAATGTTTTTGTAATATCCCAAAAGAGAACAATGTATTGTTGCTCTACTTGCTAAACTATTTAAAGGTAATCTTTAAATTTTTAAAGGCAAGTGGGAGTTTTGTTTAGATCTTGAAAGATTGAATTACAAAATACATAATCTTCTAAAATGCACTAGCAAATATCATGATGATGCTAAACATGAAAATGATAGACCTTAATATGATGGAATTATCATTCATAGATCCGTAAGGATATCTCAGATATTTAATATGCTGAAGAATATGAGTTACAGGATCATAGTAAGCCTGTTAATCATAATGATAAATTTACCAAATGTTGAATTGTGGAAAATCAATCATATTATGAATGTAGAGATGTTGTCCATAAAGATAATCAACTTTAGATACTTGGTTTATCTTAATAATGAAAATGAGTTTCTTCAAAGGATGGAAACCCTAGTGGTTTAAATCTTTGTGTAGAAATCATATGGACAATACTGTACATGTATTTAATGTATGTCTAGTGATAATAATATCAATCATACTTAAGCAATTAACTATGATTGAATATTCTTTCCTATATACATTAAATAGAAGTATAAATATTATAATTGTCATACTTAGTTTCATTGATATGAAATTTTGACAATGAATGTCATAACTCTTTGTTGTGAAATTACTTTTGCGAGGACGATGAGTAATACAAAGAAGTTTTATGAATTCAAATAATCCTTTGATATGTACAAACTGCAAGAATCCATGAATGGATATATGCAAGCATCTAGGAGATGTTTCTTATGTTTAATATTAAATCCATGTTTGATTTAATAATTAAAATAAGATTGCTCATAAGTATTCCTGAAAGCTAGTGGGAGTATTATTTATTTTTTCTTAAATCTTATATGTTGTATGGGCAACTACATTCCACTTAAATTAAGTTTTAGTTGGGAATGAAACTTCGTTTGTAAGATTTGGAAATAATATATACAACTTTGGAATATATGTTTATTATTATAAACATATGCGGTAAATAAATGAGTCAAATAGAACATGATGAATACATATCTTTGACAAGATAGATGAGATCTTAAAGTTTAACTTGAAGATTCATCATGAACATCATGTTGTGTGTAAAGTTGTTGTGTCATGCTTGATTACAAGATGATTTGACAACATTGAAAGTTGTTAGTGTAATAAATATTTTAAAGGAATATGTTTGGATTTAGAATCACATTCCACAATCTGGAGATGCTCCTAGATTCTATGGATGATTATATGACAATTGTTTCATAATTTTCATTGCCAACAAACTTGAGTTTTGGTAGGCACCAACATTACACTAGAACTGTTCAAAAGTTTACGGATATTTAAAGAGCATGTTGTTGTACACAATGATGCTAGTATAATTGAGATGACACTCAATTCTAGTCACGGTATCCTTGATGATGACCATGTTGACTAGTTATGCTCAACTAAGAGCATAGTTGCATTATACATTAAAGAATAAAGAATACTTTAAACTTTAAAAGTTTTGAAAGATGATTGTCATATAAAGGTGGTTCAGGTTGTCACGCACCTTATGGAATAATATGACAATATCAAGATATGTGTAAACACATACAAGAAATTCAGTTATTGAATTTTTGAAATAAGTATTCTCAAAATTCTTATAGATCAAAGTTAGTTGAAATTATGCCTTGTCGACAAGTATGAGATGCATGACTTGTGGCAAAATTCATTAACTAAGAATTATCATGCATTGATCTATTTAATATTTGGATAAAAGGATATTGTAAACATTATTATTGAAATGAAATAAAGTATTTTGTTATGTTTATTATTCATTTATTATGATGTTATCCTATATTTGCATGTTTAAATCCTTAAATAACTTAAGTTATTCTAAATAGTCCGTTGTCAATCAATAACATGGGAATGATATTGAATTAAGACAAATCTGAGTATTAGTTAGAATATACTTGAAAGTATATTGATGCGTAGCATGACTAATTCAGATGATATTCAATGAATTGAGTATAGGACTTATCCCACCCACATGATGATACTTTATGGATCTTAGTCATTAAGTATATCATGAAGATTTATCCTCTGACTTGAGATACAAGAGATATGTCATGGATGTAGTGCATTTCTGTGAAGCAATCTAACGCTATACGTAACTGGTAATTATAAGGGTTGTTTTCAGAAATGTTGCGAAATCTATGAATTCTGCTTGTAGTCAAAATGGGATTTGTTTCCTTCAAATTTATTTTGAAGTATAATACTGTTGGGCCCTCGTAGGATTGTTAAGATGTTTGCATGGCCATGCCCAAGGTCTTCACGGAATATGTTCGAAGAATTGGTAATCTTTATCAATCACATAAAGCGAGAATCAGAATAGTTAATTAAGAAATGAGTGAGATCCATATTCTTATTAACATAGTATTAGAAACAAAAGGATGAATATGATGATGAATCATCAAAACTTGGTTTTTCTCTAGAAAACCATACACGAGTTGTACCGGGGGCATTGGCGTGTTGCTAGACACTAACCAATGTCATTTCACGTTTTGTAAACATATCCAAGTGGGAGCTGTTGGAAATGTATATATTTACAAACATGTGAATGTCCGGATTCGAACTCGTGACCACGGATTGCACACATTAGCGAATGAGAATTAAAGTTAATAATTAATGTTTATGTTTACGATTAATTATTGCACATTAAGTCCGGTTAACGATCGTTAAGTATTTAACGGAAAAATGACTAACGACCGTTAAATGAAAAGAGAAGGACTAGTAATGGAAAATCTTGAAAGAAAAAAGTTATGGGTTTTCTTGTGGGCTTGTCCTATGGCCGGCCACAATGGGTTGTCCCAACCCAATCACTAACTTGTTCCCAAAGTATTCCATCTACTATATAAAGAGGTTAGGTTCTAGGGTTTCATACACTTGTGCATTGAATTAACCCTAGATCTCTTCTCTCCTCTCTCTTGTCCCATTTTCGGCCGAACACCCCATTTGTAAGGGAGTTTGGTTTCGTTTTTCTTAAAACGAGGACTTGTGTTAGATCTAGCAATCGCTTGATTCGTTGGTTAATTCGTTTGTACAAGAACGTGGTTGTAAGACATTATTCTTACACCAATTAGTACTTTTTTGTTTTGCTCAAGGATCCGACATTCGCAAGAGGTACGTTACGCATACTTTCAGTTAATTAATTTATTTGTTATGATCTTTAGTCTTCCGCTGTGTACTCTTGATGTTTTTATGTTTTATTGTATTTTATATATTATAAACTCAACATTATCATCATAGCTTTTTTTCTTTTATCAGATTTGTCATTTTTTTTTTCTTTTGGAAGAATATACGTCACTAGTTAAATCATACATTTTTATCATACAACTTATCACTTCAAACTAATTGAAATAGCTAGACGTATAAGATACTGTATAAAAAGACTTCTTTGTATACTCTAATAAATTCATAAGTCAATGGTAAATCAATATTTAAAGTTTGTGGCTACAAAATTTATTGGACCATGTGAAAGAAAAAGACTATTCAAGTATTCTTCTTTACGCAGCTGCTTTTGAGGAATTTTAATATGATGACATCACAAGATTTTATTCTTACAAAATTTATCATTTCCAAAATTCGTTCTACCAAAATTTATTATTGGGACACGTTATTCACACCCTCCAATAGAGAGAGTATTCAATAATTAGGTGCATCGCTGGCTTATACGGTGTGCATCGCAAGTTATACGGTTTGACCAAAACCCCTGATGTGACAAAATAGCAATGTTCTAAAAGGCGTGAGGCGTGGCATGGCGGCATAGCCACGCCTCAAGCCTTACAAGCCTTTGCGAAGCCTTTGCGTTTCATAAGGCGTGCTTAAGGCGGCAAAAAAATATTTATAGATTTATGTATTTATAATTTTGTATCATTTTTTAAGTGCAATTTCAATAACTAAAACCCCAATCCCAAATAACCAGGCCCAAATATGAGGCCAAAATAGGAATTAAGTTTTGAAATAACGAGGCATAAGAAGGAAATAGCCCAAATACTATAAATTCAAGCCCAAATCCGTAAATCTTTTAAATTCTTCTAAAAATGACGTCATACCTTACCAAAAGGCGCGCCTTTTCGCGCCTTATCTCACACCTTTTCACACGACGCCTAGACCTCGCGCCTTGATTCATTTCGTGGCGCCGAGGCCACGCCTAGTAGTATAATTTTAGTTTCACTCATTTCATTCCCTTTCATTTAAATTTTTTTTGAGAATCGAGTGTTGAACTCACATAATGATCACTCTGTACAACATACTATGTATAAAAGTTTTAAAGAACGACCTTGAGAATTGAGATATTAAAAAACACGAAAATGTATACAAACTTAGGGGCAAAACTACTATAATTCTATACCAAATTACAAGCACTCAACAAAAGTAGTCTACATTTTTACATTGTATTTCAAGTTCTGGGAGAGCCATCGCCCTCTTCGATGCTCACATAGCTCTGTCATTGCATGACATTATAGGCTGCACAGGGCCACCAATTATATGGACATCCCTTTTATATATTATCAAGTTATATATACATGAATTTAAGTCCTTGGTTAAGTTTATTAAAGATGAATGTTATGTGATCACTTGGGATTAAGAAGACATTAAGTGGTGATTGCATGTTTGAAAATGAAAAAATCAACTAATTTTTTTTGTTTTTTACAGTAGAATTCGTCAAAAATGAAGATTTATTTATCGTTACCGGATCTCCGAAATCCATTGGACGACCCTTGTATTGTAACACTCGTATGGCTAGTTTATATGTATCATAACATGTTAGATATATTAGGGAAGAGATCTAGTGAGGAGAAATTGAAATAATAAGAATGATAAGAAATTTGAGCCACATATTTTAAATAAGGAAGAAAAATTTTAAAGGAAATGCATTTATTTTTTTAGGTGCATCTGAAATGTGCGGCTGTGTTTTATTTTCACCCTTCTCATTTTAATTTTACATATTTGATTCTTGCTCATATTAGAGATATCAAATCTTATTATAAGAAATCCATCACAATGCAAAAAGATATATTCAATCATATATGGATGAGAATATATTTCAATTTACCATGGAGATATAGACGAAAATTAACTATCAAACATTCAAACTTCAAATTTCATGTGAAGTTAAATCATAATGATGACGCGTCCCAATTTAGAAAACCTAATCTAGAGTTCATTTTCCTATTCAACAAAAAAAGAGATAAATTAAAGAAAGATTGATTTTGCAACCATCTTTGAAAGTGATGTTACAATGCTTTTTGTAATCACATCACTGTATGAATTCAATACTGATAATTTCGGTAATTGACACTTTGAAAATTGAGTTATTAAAGACGACATTTTAAAAGCCTATTATCAAAGACGATATTTTAAAAGCCTATTACACAATAGTTAAACGAAAACAGTCATAGCGCGTGTTGGTGATTTTAGTATATCATTAAGGCTATTGACAGTGGATTGGTCGACCTTCTCGGTCATGGCCGGCCCTTGGTCGGTCGTCTTATTGTGGGGTTTTGGTCATGATCGATCGTGGGACGACAGAAATGAGAAGATGATCGTTTACTTGATCGAGTTTTGCACAAGAGTTTGAGTGTTTATTTTTAATTTTTGTTTTCATTTTGTATTTCAAAGTAAAAGAAGAAAAATTACTTTATACATTGAGAATTTTTTTTAACTTGGTCGTCACTGTGACAACTTGATCGTCGGAGAGAGAAAGCTGATGTGGCATGGTCGTGTCTTGTCACCACTGTGCCCAGCCTAAGCATTTTGTGTACTTAAGATTATCCCAGGTCAAATTGATTTCAAATTAAGGGTCTGTTTGGTTCATAGGTGGGGTTGGATTTGCTATGAGATTTTGATTTGAGGTAGGATTACGAGAGAGAAATTATAATTATTTAAATATATTTTATTAAATAATTAAAAAAATAAAGATTATTATGTAATTAAAAAAATAAAACATATGAACAATATACGAAGAAAGAACAATTCACAGTCAGAATGTCAGAAAGTTAAACAATTCATGTTCAAATCCGCTCCTTCTAGCCAAGATATGAAATAGTGTAATTGTTTTTATACGAATCCATTTCCTATAATTAAACCTTGAACCAAATAGCTTATAAGTGTCAAATCAAATTCAAAACCATTCCACACCCTCAATCCAAACAGGCCCTAAGTTCTAATATAAGTTAAAAGTCATGACCTGCAAACTTGTATAAACTAATTAACTTGATTTCATATACGATGAACGACAAATTTTATTTTTATTTTTTTATTATTATTATTATTTTTTTGTAACTAAGATTTTCGACGATTTGATCGATTAATCTACGAAGTTTGAACCCACCATCACACAAACTCAAATCAGATAAAGCTTTCTTTTTTCAAGTGTTAAAACGCTCGTCTACTACCCATTCTCACCCATTTACTTAAATTCTTTTACTTATTTAAATGTTTAAGACTAGTTTCATATTGTTAAAATTACCGCAACATCCATTTTCAAACTAATCATTTATACCATACATTCAAATACTAACCACCACTTAAAGGCAACAACCAAAAACACATCATAACTTGAATTCTTGTTAATCACTAACAACTTTAAAACACTTTATTACTAGCCATAGCTTTTAACAATAAGCTAATTATCTAAATGAACCTTATAGAGAGTGACTTTACGCAACTAGATTTTATTTTTTTCATTTTACAGAAATGACCGAAATATGTCACAATCACACTTTTCTTTCCTTCGCCTAAATTACTCGCTCAATATGTAAATCTCATTCGCCTACAATTTTGTACTCGTGTATGACCTCTTTCTCACAAACAATATTTTTCTTTATCCACTAATAAAAAGATAATATTATTTTATATTGTTAGGATACCAATGCAATAATACACTACTCATTTAATAATCACATTTTCTATATTATACTACTCATTCGCCCAGCTTTACGCCTAGCTTTTGTGACACATTGAAATAGTTGATAGGTGATAACATGCTACAAAGTAAACCAACTGAATATGATAACAAATGAAAAAACATTAAACCAAAGCAACTATATCAACGCGGATCTAGAAATCCGCCAAAGGGTATGCACATATACGTAAATAAAAAAAATTGATCTAAGTTTTATCGAGTCGGGTTTTCCTACCTGGTTTTTTCTTCTTGTCCTTATCATGGTATTTCTTGATTAATTCAACTCATGTTATATTTTATAACCCAAAATCTATATGTTTAGCTAAACAAAAAATAGTTCAGTTACATTAAACCCATAAGTCCATAACTACATAAATTGTACCAATGTATATATAGTCTACTTCTAAAAGAAATGATGAAAAAGTACTATCACCTAATAGAAATTTTGATAAATACAATATATTAAATGCAGTGGGACCCACACTTCTCCATCCACTACTAACCTACACGCCTCTATATCATACACATTTTCTCTCATTCTTCTTCAAAACCCTCTGCAACGTTAAACCGCCATTGTTATTTCTTAAACTTCTTTGCATCTTTAAATTTTGTTTTCATTTGTTTTAGCTGAGATTAAAAAGGGTATGCATTTAATTTTTACAAGGTATGCACTCTATGCAAAATAACCAAATAAAAGCACAATATGATCTTTTATTACACTAAGCCGAGAGTTCACAAGGTATGCTACCCTGTCTATCATGTAGATCCGCCCCTGTATATCAAACGCCCAGCCTCACGCGCAAGTACACCAAATCTATTTTTGGTTCTCGCCCGGCCTCACGCCTAGACTCACCCCCAAATCTGTTTTTGGTTTCTAAACTCAATTCGCCTATAACTCATGCCCTTGACCTCTCGCCTAGCAAAATTCAATATGCTCTCGCCTAGACACTTGCCCACGCCCACGCCTAAACATGTTACTGGTACCAATATCAAGCTCCGCCTAGCCTCTCGCCCAGGCCCACGCCTAGAACTAGTCTGTACACGCCCAGACATCTCGCCTAGACACTTGTTACTAGTCTGTACCACGCCCAAAGCTCTCGCCTAGACACTCATTCGCCTAGGTTCTCGCCTCGCCCAATCCCATGAATTCGTTATACACGTGTACGGTTTAAAAACTACTATGGTAGGAATCTAACGTATAATATTGAAAAATTCATTTTAGAAAAATGTATAGGCGAAGTTTATATTTGTAAAGTACCATTAGAAAGAATTCATTTAAGAAATTTTCTCTTTAACAATACTTCTAAATTCATTTGATTCTTTAGAGCAATTTATAACACAAACCACATATACAAATTTGATTTACATACACTTCTCTTAAAATCCCAAATAATAACTCAAATTTATAACACAAACCACATATACAAATTTGATTTACATACACTTCTCTTAAAATCCCAAATAATAACTCATGAAACCAAGATATTTAGATATTAAGACTAGTCGTTATGGTGGTCAAATACATCAATCGGTCCCCGTAACTCAACGCATGTCCCCCTCGACGAGAAGACAAGAGAGACGCACCCCCCCCAACTTTTTCACTTGTTCAATCGTCTAGCCGAGCGATTGTGCATTTGGTTTTTGTGTGTTTAGTTTTTTTTATTAATATTTATGGGTTGTGTTTTTTGTTTTAGTTCGGGTTGACTTACTAAAGGCTTAAGGTCATGTGTTTGGTCTTAAAGGAAGAAACTGAAATGACGCTGATATGACAGAGTGATGTACTCACGGGTAGGGTTACCATAACTACTAGTCTAAAGATTAAATACCTTCCAGAAAGTTGATAGCTTAACAACTTCATATTAAAATTTTACCAATTCCTATTTTACTTTGCTAGAATCGTCAGTCACACTGACACACAAGCTACAAAACATACATTTTTTTTCTTCATTTTGAAGAAACTGAAAATCTAATTCGCCATAATGCCTCCTTGGTTCGGTATGAAGCCAAGCCGATACATACAATAGGCGAAGGAAAAAGCCCCCATTTCATAGCGTATTTACACGGTTTAGCCCTTCTTCTTGGGTCACTTAACCTTTTAACACCCTAAAGTTACAAATTTATTAAGTATTTGGTATTAACACCCACTTTGGCTAGTACTGGCCGTTTTGAGAGTGTGCAAGTTGAGCGATCAGGTCTCAAAAATTTTAGGGCCCCAAAATTTGTCCTGTTAATAATTATATGCATGTGTAGACATATTTTTCAAGAAAAAAAAGTATTTAGATGGGAAAATATCCTAAATGAGTAATATGTTATAACGTTTAGATAACTAATTGCAAATTACATTATATCTTATAAACGGTGACAATTGATATATAATATTGCTTAATGAAATGCCTCATTATATAATTTCGTATAGGTATCTCAAAAATTTCACCGATTCATGAGAAGGCCGTGCTAGTACTAATTCTAGTCAACCAAACTAGCTTTAACCCGCCAATAAAATAGCTTTTATAACTCGTACTTAAATAAATATGTTATGCGTAGTAGTATGTAAACTCAATTTAATGTTATATTTACAAGACCGGAATATGGGTGTAACAATTTTACCCCTTTTATTTAAGATCTCTTGTAGTGAAGTATGCTCCGACTAGTGTTCAAAAACTATCCTGATTGATCGTGGGTTTGGTTTTGAATCTACATATGTCGCAAAGCTGAAGTTTATGACCTGTGGACTGTTGATACAAAAGTTGGACGTTCCTTATTTGGGTTCTGATTCCGTATCAATTGGTTCTTAATGCTTGAGACCTGCGCACTAAGAAAACAGAAAACACCGTTAGGCTTATCGTGGGATTGTCTCCCACGATTATCCTCCGGCGTGAGAGTAAGTAATCGGTTTTAGTGTTAATAGGAGAGTTAGGGTTTTAGATCGTACTTTTAATGAGGGATGGGGTTCCCTTTATATACACACGAAATCCTTGTTGGTTTCGTGTTCCCCAACCTTCGGCGTATCCCGCCTAAGTCGGTTGGTAAACGATTATCTCCAAGAATAGGAGATATCCGATATCTTATTCCATAAATAACTTTTGGGTTTGGGCCTTCGTGAGCCCAAACCGTTACCGGGTAGCCCATGCGTACTGGGCCTAATTGTTAGTATCGTTCATTGGTCGGGTTCATGACCCGGATGTAGACTATACGTCATCATGGATCATGAAGGGAAATCCTACTGCCCTTTTTGATGTAACACTTGGAGATACATATATTTATCAAGTTTGCATGTCTATTATCATTTGATACTAATGGCTGTTGGTTTTGTGTTGTGGTGTACAATTTGGAGATGATCTCTGCATTATTATCTGTTTCCAGTTTTTTACATGTCATTTTTGCTTAGCTGATTGCTGGTTTTAGGTTCAAAACCGTGCTTTAAAAAACAATGTTTTTAACTTAATCCTGCAATCAAACTACTTCATGTATGAGGGTTTGTTTGCTGTTATAGAATGTTTCATAAAACTAGACTGTTCTAGTACTTATACTAGTCTGCAAAATTTTCAATTCATTGTTCATACATCAGTTATAAGCCAGACTTTGGAATTTACTAATCTAATTCCGAAATAAGTTCGGAGTTCTCAAGATTGAAAGCAGGGTTCGCCTTCAATACTCATTGTAGATTTTGATAAAATCCATTTCGTCTCAGTTGTCAAAATCCATTTCATCGCAGTTGTTTAACTTAAGTTTGATGTTATCGATTACGTGTGTCTCTTAAACCAAAGCTTTAAAGCATAAGATAGTGTCCTTTTGGTCAAGTTCAAGTTGAGTCAAAGTTATGATAATTAATAGATTCAGATGAAGCGTTTAGGACTGAAACCCAACCCAAAATCTTATACAGTAAAGTTTTAGTTGAAGTACTAAAACACCAAATGACTAACATTTCTTAAGCCCAGAGAGAAAGGGGCCCCACAATTGCGGACTCCCTAATTTCTTTTCTTACACTCTCTATATAAAACTAAAATAAATCATCAAATCACCATCTTCAACATCTCTTCTTCATAATTACACATTTCCAACTTCACCCCCCACACAAATCCGACCAAAACCCAACTCGCCGGACCGCCTCCGGATCACCCACGCGCCACCAATTCGTGGTTGATTTTCTTTGTTTTCCCGGCGACTTCTAGGTGGCCAGCATATACACCACCCGCGAGTGGAGTTTCCCCTTGTTTTTCCGAGGCTGATCCAAGTTGATTCGCCGTCGCCGGCTGCCGGATTTCTCCACCGGAAAATTTTTCCGATCACCGGAATTTTATTTCCGGCCCAGCTGAGTTCTACTACCACTATTATTATTATTATTATTATTATTATTATTATTATTATTATTATTATTATTATTATTATTATTATTATTATTATTATTATTATTATTATTATTATTATTATTATTATTATTATTATTATCTATACTACTTTATAATGCATTTAGGCCTTCTAAAATTAGAAGGCTTAAAAATTCAGATTTTTTTACATGCTTATTATGGAAAGAGTTTTTCTAACCAAAAATTAAGATAAGGAGCTCCAACCATGAGATGACATGTGTCACTTTTTAACAAACTCCAAACCTAACTTCTAACAAACTCCAAACCTAACTCCTAACCACTAAAAATTAAGATAAAGAGCTCCAATTATAAAATGACATGTGTCATTTCTCAACTAAAAATTCATCTTTATTTTTAAATTAAAATATCTTTTAATCTACTTATTTTTTTTTATAATCTAATTTCACCATATTTTCTAAAATCTTATGCTCTTTAATTCAACATCCATTTTGATATATTTTTATGAGTTTTTAGTTTTTATATTTTTAATGGGTTTATTTTATTTCAATTCAAAATTTTACAACTTTAACCTTTATTTCATTTATTTCAATCAATTTAATCTTGATTCGTCAAAATCATATACTTTTGGGGTAGTGTTTGACGCGTAAGAGATTGCGAGGGTATTTCTATATGCGGGAATTATGATGTCCCGGGAAAGCTACGGAAAGTTACGGGTAACCCAAACAAACACTTACAACTAACACATATACATTCGAAGTGTTGTGAAACGAATTCACTAAACGGGTAAGCAAACACATTTAACTATACTTATCGCCATTGTACTACTAGTTATTATTATTATTATTATTATTATTATTATTATTATTATTATTATTATTATTATTATTATTATTTTTGTTTTTGTTTTTATCTTTATTTACTTCCTTTTCTTTCAGTTTTTTTTTCGCATATATCTATATTGATTGTTGGCTTTCTTTGAGTTGTTTCCTTTGTTGTGTCTTGATTAGCGTGCTTGTTTGGCTAGCCCCCCTTTTTTTGCGTCTTTTCTTGCTGATAGTTTGCTTGGTCTAGGATAGACCCCTTGGCTAGTGATGGTAACCTGAGGTCATGTCTTGCGGGTTGGGCGGGTAGGGGTAGGCGGAGAAGTAGTGGGAAGGGTAGGCGGGGTTAGTGGAGTTGGCGGGGATGGTAGGGTGGGCGGGTTTAGGGTGGGTAGGGGTTCTGCTAGGGCTGCGTGTTCTCGTAGGATTAGGGTGGGTAGTTGGAACGTGGGGTCTCTTACCGGTAAGCTCTTTGAGCTTGCAGATGTGTTGAGGAGACATAAGGTTGACATTGCGTGCTTCCAGGAGACTAAATGGAAGGGTTCAAGCACGAGGGAGGTAAACGGCTACAAGCCCTGGTACTCCGGTTCTAGGACAGCGAGAAATGGAGTTGGTGTTATTTTGGCGGCAGGACTCAAGGATAATGTAGTGCAAGTGACCCGGAGTAGCGATAGGATAATGGCGATTACTATGGTTATCAATGGGGAGACCGTCAACGTTATCAGGGCATATGCACCACAGGTAGGCCGGAGTGAAGCAGAGAAGAAGAGTTTCTGGGACGATCTCGACGAGCTCGTGAGGGAGTGCCCGTCGGATCGGCGTTTGTTTATAGGTGGTGACTTGAACGACCATATAGGTGCGGATGCAGATGGTTACGAGGAGATACACGGAGGGTTTGGCTTCGGAGTTAGGAATGACAAAGGTCGATCGATTTTATAGTTTGTTACCGCTCACGACTTGGTAGTAGCGAACTCTTTCTTCAAGAAGAGGGATGTTCACTTGATCACTTTCCGGAGCGGGGGCCACAACACCCAGATTGACTATCTGTTGGTGCGAAGAAGTGATCTTAGTAAATGCAGGGACTGTAGGGTTTTCCCAGTTGAGACTTGCTCATCCCAACACAAATTGGTAGCAGCTGACATGCTTTTCGAGAGGCAACAACCAAGGAGATTAGTGACCGGGTTGCCGAGGATTATTTCGAAGAATTTGAACGGTGAGGCGGCAGAATCGTTTAGAGTGAAAGTCTCAGAGGTACTTGCTACTCAGTCGGGTGACTTGGCTGCTAGAGACGCGGACCAGTTGTGGGGCACTCTTGCCGGCATTATCAAAGATGCAGCAAAGGATTCCCTTGGGGTGGCTAAAGGGACATCAAGGTCCCAACCGGCCAACAGAGAATCTTGGTGGTTTTGCGAGGAAGTGCAATCCAAAGTCGCCGATAAACAATCTAGGTTCAGAGAGCTTCTTTTGTGCCGAGAGGGTCGCCAAGCCAACATTACTGCGGCAGAAGAGAGGTATAAAGTAGCTAAAAGAGAAGCGAAAAAGACAGTAGCTCTGGCAAAGGACAAGGCGTATGAGGATTTGTATAAGAAACTGGACTCCAAAGAGGGGGCTAACGACATTTTCAGGATCGCTAAAGCTCGAGAGAGGAGAAGAAGGGACTTAGGATACGTAAAGTATATCAAAGATGTAGGAGGACAGACCATTGTAAACGTAGAGGATATCAGGAAGAGATGGGGAGAGTACTTCTCCTCTCTTTTCAATGTAGAAAGGGCTGAAGGCAGCGCGGAACAAGAAAACCTTAGCCAACGTACAGAGTGCTACTATTCGAGGATTAGTCAACTAGAAGTGAAGATCGCAATACAGAAGATGGGAAGAAACAAAGCGGTAGGGCCGGACCAAATCCCCATAGAAGCTTGGAGGTGTTTGGGAGATAGGGGGTTAGATTGGTTGACGTGCCTCTTCAACAAGATCTTCTACGGGGATAAGATGCCAGAAGAATGGAGACTCAGTGAAGTCATCCCCATCTACAAGAATAAGGGAGATGTTCAAGTGTGTAGCAATTATAGGGGCATTAAGCTTCTCAGTCACACCATGAAGCTTTGGGAGAGAGTTATTGAGAGAAGGTTGAGAAGGGAGACGAGGGTGTCAGAGAACCAATTTGGTTTTATGCCAGAAAGGTCCTCTATTGAGGCTATTCACCTTCTCAGAAGTCTCATGGAGAAGTATAGAGAAAGACAAAAGGACTTGCATATGGCGTTCCTTGATCTTGAAAAGGCTTATGATAACGTTCCGCGCGAGTTGATTTGGAGAACTCTTATTGACAGAGGAACCCCAAATAGATACGTGAGAGTCATTAGGGACATGTACGAGGGTGCTAAGACTCGTGTCCGGTCCACAGTGGGGACCTCAGAGTTTTTCCCTGTGGAAGTTGGGCTCCACCAGGGATCCGCCATTAGCCCCTACATCTTCGCCTTGATTCTAGATGAGTTAACTAGAGGGGTACAAGAGGGAATCCCGTGGAACATGATCTTTGCTGATGACATTGTGTTGGTGGCAGAATCGGCGGAAGGGTTAAACACCAGACTTGAGCACTAGAGGGAGGCTCTTGAAGACAATGGCCTTCGGGTGAGCAGGGAGAAGACTGAATACTTGAGATGTGATTTTGGGAGGATTGAGCCAGGTTACCACGAACAAATTGATATTCATATCGGTGATCAGATCCTGACACCCAATGAGTCTTTTAGATACCTGGGATCGATAATACATAAATCAGGGAGGATAGATGAGGACGTAACCCACCGGATTAGAGCGGGTTGGGCGAGATGGAGGGCGGCTTCAGGAGTCCTTTGCGACAGGAACATCCCATTTAAGTTAAAGGGAAAATTCTAAAAGGTGGCGATTAGACCGGCTATCTTGTACGGCTGTGAATGTTGGTCCATATTAAAGGCACATGCTAACAGGGTAGAGGTGGCAGAACTGAGGATGCTAAGATGGACTTGTGGTAAAACCTTGCTTGACATGATCCCGAACGGAGTTTTCAGAGTAAAACTTGAGGTCGGGAATATTGTTTCGAAAATGAGAGAAGGAAGGTTGAGGTGGTTCGGACATGTAGATGGCGTGAGAAGGAGAGGCAGACCCAATATCAGGTGGGAGGATAGACTTAAGCATGACATGACAGAGCTTAGTTTGACAGAGGACATGATCTCAGATAGGAAGGGGTGGAGGGATAGAATTAGGATTTGCGGGTAGTGGTGCTAGGTGCTTGGATTTTAGGTATCCCCTTTTGCGTCCTTGCGTGTTTTGTTTTGTGGCCTCTTTTTTTTCTTTGCCGTAGTCTTAGGCCCCGTGCGTGGTTTGCGTTGCCCTGTTGTTGCTCTCTTAGGTTTTGCCTGCTTTGTCTTGCTCCCTGCGTTTGGTTTTGGTGCTACGTGTTTTTTTGCATTAGCTTTATGTCTCGTGTGATACTTTGCTTTGCTCTGTGTTGCCCCATTTTGTTGGTCTGCTTTTGGTGTGCCTGGAATTTTGGTTTTATTTCTGTTGCGCTTTGCTATTGGCTTATTTTCGGTGTGCTTGTGCGTGGTTCTTTTTCATGTAGGCCCTGTTTGCTTGCTTTCTTTTTACTACGCTTTTGCCTATAGTTTTTGTCGTATGCTATCTCTATCCTTTCGCACTAGCACACATGCACTTGCCGGAGGTCTCGTTGGAAGCAGTCTCTCTACACTCGGGTTTACCCTGGTGTAGAGGTAGGATCTGTCTACATTTTACCTCCCCAATACCCTGCTTAGGCGGGATTGGGTTTGTTGTTGTTGTTGTTGTGACTAAAACTCCAAATGATAGAAACATAAACTTGTCAAAGTAATAAAACACGCTTTGCTTTGCGCAAAAGATAATCAAACTAGTTGGGAGCATTATGAAGAGCACATGAAGCAAAAACCAGTGAACTCAGTTTGAAAGGTAAAATACCTGCTATCAAAAGAGATAAAATAACAAACACTATAGTCTAAGAAGCAACTAAACTTTGGTTATGCCATAAAACACAAGACTTTTCATAATAACTCTAGAAGCCATAAGGTTCTTACTTCTTACACACCAACATAGAACTCAAATTGAAAATACAAATGAACAAGAAACCATATATATAGGTTCTTGGTTACACACAATAACACATAAACATACCTAGATGAAACTAACAAGAAGACCAAATTAAACTAAAGTAAACAACAAACAACTCATACAGCATGAGTTTTAAGCATCGATGAACCTCATACAATCAATCAAGCAGGGACCCGGACCGGGACTGGTAGTTTAGTATGTTAGAAAATAATATCCTCGTCTATATAAAATGCCGTTTGAGCTCGCTTTTTATTATATCCTCGTCTGTTACAACCCTAATGTCTTGAAATGCATAACGGAAGACGTTGTTTTTTACTTTTCCTTATGTACGTCTTCTCAGATTAACCGGTTCCAACAATACACCCAACCCATACCTCCGACATCCATATATTTTACTTTTTCTTATAACAAAATTTACAAGTAAATGGCTACCACCAGTTCATGCAAAGAACACACACCAAAGGTGGAAAACCAAATAAGTGAGTCACATTGTAGTTATTCCGCGCTCTGCGGACATGGCTGGAACAATGACTAGAATGACCGGGCATCCCGATTTTTACACTTCCCCTGGGCCTCTGATGTTGATGCAAAGTATAGTGACACAATGGAACACAAAATCCTAGTGTCACTATACTTTGCATCAACAACAGAGGCCCAATGAAAGTGTAAAAATCGGGATGCTCGGTCATTTTATTCGTTGTGCCAACCATGTCAGCGAGCACGAAATAATGTGACTCACTTTTTTGATTATCCACCTTTGGTGTATGGTCTTGCATGAACTGGTGGTAGTTTGTGAATCTTGTTATAAGAAAAAATTTAATATAATGAATGTTAGAGGTATATAGGTTGTGTGTATTGTTGGAACTGGCTAACATTTATAAACGAAAGATTTAATAGTGCTTTTAAGGCTCACACCTGCCAAGGTACTCACTTTCGCTTGTAGCATTAGATGAGAGTGAAAAGAATAAGCCTGCACATTTATTTTAAAGTAATTGTTTCTGTTAAAAACGTCAAATAATCATTTATGGCATACTAATTCAGTAATTCACAATTTGAAATATTGAGGCCAGTTACTATTTTTTCACGCTCCAAATTATGCATGAACGCATCCACCATTGCTTTTGGATGTTTTTCTAGTTGCGGATTCGAGTCCATTCGAAGGTGATGATGATGACGACAGATGTGTTAAGGATAACGCTTCGTAAAGTGACAATGATGCCACATCGATGATGTCGTAAACAACGATGATGAACTATGATGCAGATTGGATTATGATGATGATGGTGCCTCGATGACGATTTTTGATCGCAGATGAATACTATCAACAATGATGATAAGAGCATCAGGCGTCATAACAAGGGTTAGCTTCGTCGTCGTGTCACCTCAGCGCCACATCAGCATTCCATTTTTCCACAACAAACGCCCTCCTCACTCATAACAAACCTCAACCTCTTCATTTGAGGCCCACCACTACCACTTTATTTTTTTATTCAATTTTCATTTCCAAATAAACTAAATTTATTTCATTCAAATTAAAACTACAATACATAACACAAAACCAATATCAAGCTCCGCCTAGACACTTGCCCACGCCCACGCCTAAACATGTTACTGGTACCAATATCAAGCTCCGCCTAGCCTCTCACCCAGGCCCACGCCTAGAACTAGTATGTACACGCCCAGACATCTCGCCTAGACACTTGTTACTAGTCTGTACCACGCCCAAAGCTCTCGCCTAGACGCTCATTCGCCTAGGTTCTCGCGTCGCCCACGCCCAGAAATTCGTTATACACGTGTACGGTTTAAAAACTACTATGGTAGGAATCTAACGTATAATATTGAAAAGTTCATTTTAGAAAAATGTATAGGCGAAGTTTATATTTGTAAAGTACCATTAGAAAGAATTCATTTAAGAAATTTTCTCTTTAACAATACTTCTAAATCCATTTGATTCTTTAGAGCAATTTATAACACAAACCACATATACAAATTTGATTTACATACACTTCTTTTAAAATCCCAAATAATAACTCAAATTTATAACACAAACCACATATACAAATTTGATTTACATACACTTCTCTTAAAATCCCAAATAATAACTCATGAAACCAAGATATTTAGATATTAAGACTAGTCGTTATGGTGGTCAAATGCATCAATCGGTCCCCGTAACTCAACGCATGTCCCCCTCGACGAGAAGACATGAGAAATGCACCCCCCAAACTTTTTCACTTGTTCAATCGTCTAGCCGAGCGATTGTGCATTTGGTTTTGTGTGTTTAGTTTTTTTTATTAATATTTATGGGTTGTGTTTTTTGTTTTAGTTCGGGTTGACTTACTAAAGGCTTAAGGTCATGTGTTTGGTCTTAAAGGAAGAAACTGAAATGACGCTGATATGACAGAGTGATGTACTCACGGGTAGGGTTACCATAACTACTAGTCTAAAGATTAAATACCTTCCAAAAAGTTGATAGCTTAACAACTTCATATTAAAATTTTACCAATTCCTATTTTACTTTGCTAGAATCGTCAGTCACACTGACACACAAGCTACAAAACATACATTTTTTTTCTTCATTTTGAAGAAACTGAAAATCTAATTCGCCATAATGCCTCCTTGGTTCGGTATGAAGCCAAGCCGATACATACAATAGGCGAAGGAAAAAGCCCCCATTTCATAGCGTATTTACAGTTTTAGCCCTTCTTCTTGGGTCACTTAACCTTTTAACACCCTAAAGTTACAAATTTATTAAGTATTTGGTATTAACACCCACTTTGGCTAGTACTCAGGCCGTTTTTGAGAGTGTGCAAGTTGAGCGACCGCTCAGGGTCTCAAAAATTTTAGGGCCCCAAAATTTGTCCTGTTAATAATTATATGCATGTGTAGACATATTTTTCAAGAAAAAAAAGTATTTAGATGGGAAAATATCCTAAATGAGTAATATGTTATAACGTTTAGATAACTAATTGCAAATTACATTATATCTTATAAACGGTGACAATTGATATATAATATTGCTTAATGAAATGCCTCATTATATAATTTCGTATAGGTATCTCAAAATTTTCACCGATTCATAACAAGGCCGTGCTAGTACTAATTCTAGTCAACCAAACTAGCTTTAACCCGCCAATAAAATAGCTTTTATAACTCGTACTTAAATAAATATGTTATGCGTAGTAATATGTAAACTCAATTTAATGTTATATTTACAAGACCGGAATATGGGTGTAACAATTTTACCCCTCTTATTTAAGATTTCTTGTAGTGAAGTATGCTCCGACTAGTGTTCAAAAACTATCCTGATTGATCGTGGGTTTGGTTTTGAATCTACATATGTCGCAAAGCTGAAGTTTATGACCTGTGGACTGTTGATACAAAAGTTGGACGTTCCTTATTTGGGTTCTGATTTCGTCTCAATTGGTTCTTAATGCTTGAGACCTGCGCACTAAGAAAACAGAAAACACCGTTAGGCTTATCGTGAGATTGTCTCCCACGATTATCCTCCGGCGTGAGAGTAAGTAATCGGTTTTAGTGTTAATAGGAGAGTTAGGGTTTTAGATCGTACCTTTAATGAGGGATGGGGTTCCCTTTATATACACACGAAATCCTTGTTGGTTTCGTGTTCCCCAACCTTCGGCGTATCCCGCCTAAGTCGGTTGGTAAACGATTATCTCCAAGAATAGGAGATATCCGATATCTTATTCCATAAATAACTTTTGGGTTTGGGCCTTCGTGAGCCCAAACCGTTACCGGGTAGCCCATGCGTACTGGGCCTAATTGTTAGTATCGTTCATTGGTCGGGTTCATGACCCGGATGTAGACTATACGTCATCATGGATCATGAAGGGAAAATATCCTACTGCCCTTTTTGATGTAACACTTGGAGATACATATATTTATCAAGTTTGCATGTCTATTATCATTTGATACTAATGGCTGTTGGTTTTGTGTTGTGGTGTACAATTTGGAGATGATCTCTGCATTATTATCTGTTTCCAGTTTTTTACATGTCATTTTTGCTTAGCTAATTGCTGGTTATAGGTTCAAAACCGTGCTTTAAAAAACAAAGTTTTTAACTTAATCCTGCAATCAAACTACTTCATGTATGAGGGTTTGTTTGCTGTTATAGAATGTTTCATAAAACTAGATTGTTCTAGTACTTATACTAGTCTGCAAAATTTTCAATTCATTGTTCACACATCAGTTATAAGCCAGACTTTGGAATTTACTAATCTAATTCCGAAATAAGTTCGGAGCTCTCAAGATTGAAAGCAGGGTTCGCCTTCAATACTCATTGTAGATTTTGATAAAATCCATTTCGTCTCAGTTGTCAAAATCCATTTTGATGAGTGCTAAAACACACATCATTTTATATCTAAAAATATGCTAAATCGGACTAATAACCATTAGATATGTCAAATTATATTGCAAATATGTTGGATATGTGTTATTATGTCTTGCAGGTACAAGGGTTTGAAAACAAAGCAAAAACGGTGATTTTCGGATGAGTTTCGACTATATTTCCATGTTTTTCGAAGTTCAAAAGAAGTCGCAAAAATTTATCCGAGCACACCATTGGAAAGATCACGAAATATCGAGTCAAGTGGTTATTTTATTTGGAGCATCGAGGAAGAGAAGAAAATATTGAAAGATCAAACGGAGCTCGAACGAAGATTATTTTTAATGATAATGGCTAAAAATTGGATCAAGGAAAAGAGGGCCAAAAAGAATTAAATGCGAAGAATTAACACAAAAAGGCTCTTGGTCTAGTGGTTGGGGACATGTTTGTCAAGCAAAAGGTCTTGGGTTCAATTCCCACTTGTGTCAAATATTTTTTATATATACAGTCGCAGTTGATTTCGAGCCCAAGTCCATCCAAGCATGATCTGGCCCATGTGTATAAATGAATGAAGTTACCTTTTGTATACGTGGACAGTGAAAATCAATAGCAATTGTCTAAAACGTGACTCCAACGTTCCTATATTAAATCAAGTTGGCGCGTGGACTTATGCTGCTACTATACCACTCACGCACTTTATTTTTTGTTCCAACAAGACCGCAACACGTGGCTGGATATTGATAGAGGATCCGAGGTGTTATGAAGGTTCGAGAGACACACAACAATTGCATATATATGGAGCTCTTGATCCGAGACATCATGGGACCAAGACACATTAATTTTACACACACTCTTTATTTTTATTTAGTCTTTAGCTTAATATTTTTAGTGCTTATTGTAGTAGCTTATTTTCAAGATCTTATTGTACCAAACCTTTTTAGCTTATTAATGATAATGAATTTTATGGAGTTTACTTAAGTGCTTATTTCCTTTTCATCTCTTTCTTTTCCTTTTCTTTTTCTTATCTAATAATCTATTTTAGCTTATTAGCTTATTGTAGCTTATTAGATTAGCTTTTTAGTGATAAGCTCTCTTATAGCTTTTTCACTTTAAGCCTTTTACATATCTTTTTATCTTGAATAAGCTCTTCCTTATAGCTTATTTTTAGATATAAAAGACTAGCTTTTTGGATAAGCTTTTCACATAGCTTATTCAATAAGCACTTATTATTTTTAGTTTCTTTTCAAAAACTCTTTTATTTACTTAGATTTATTTTCTTTTTCAACTTCTTTTATAAAAAAAAAAATCAAAAAAAAAAGTATTAATCTTTTTATCTTATCTCTAGCTTATTTATTTAGATCTAGTCCTTAAATATACCCAACTCACGTTTAATCTTCGGATTTGAACCTCTTAGTTTTGGGTGGATATTGGATCTAATCTTTAAGCTTTTTCTTTGCTTATTTTGTTTAAAGTTTAGTACTTTTTAGATCAATAAGCTTTTCCATAGCTTATTTGATACATAATATTTCTTATTCTCTAACCTTTGATAAAGTTGTGATCTTGCTTAGTTTCTCATCATTTTCATCCTAAGGCGAGGAGCTTAAGGGTTTTATAAGCTTTCTTATTAACTAAAGTTTAAAGCTTTTTAGTCTTAATAAGCTATTTAGTTAATAAAGTCACAAACTTTATTAAATATTTGGTCTTATTAAAGCTTTTAAAGAAGTAAACTTTAGGGTTTGATAAGTTTATAAAATCGGGTGGTTTTATTCGTCTCGTATTGTAGATCGGGTTCTATTTTCCTTACTTTCTCTTTTAGCTTGTGAAAAATGATGTTTGTTGAGCTTATTATTATTATCTTTGTTGGTTTACTTATGACTATTAGTGAGTAGATTTTTATTATGCTTGTTAAGTGATTGGTGAATTGTGAAATTTAGTGTGGAATATTAGAGATTATTAATTGGTAGCCTTTGGTTTACTTGGTTTGATTTTTATAAATTTTAACGGGCAAAAGCGTTAAGGATTTTAACTATTTAACCAAGTAGATTTTATCTAGATAAAAAGTAGGATTTTCAATATAAACCAACGTTGTGAGAAAAATCTACTTTTTAAACGGATAATTAAAGGTTGTTAATTAATAATTTTCGGATAATCGATGATTTGAGTAGTTGGTTATTTTAACGGGCAAAAGCCGTTGGTATAATTAATTATTTAAAGTCTACTAATTTTTACCTCGAAAAATAATTGTTTTCAATATAAGCCAATGTTGTGAGGAAATAATTTATTTCGACGGGTATTAATTACATAAGTGCTTTTAAGGAAAAATTCACACTTAATGAACTTTTCACCACACTTGATAAGCATAGCTTTTTATCATATATTTTTAGTCGGTATCTATTGTTTGCTATTAGTTTAATTTTTATCTCACTTAAAATAGTTTCTTTATTTATTAGTATAAAAAGTTTTAAAAATTAGCCTACAAAACCAAACAAAAACCAACGATAATCAAGCATCGTTTAAAACGAACAAACAAAAACATAAAATTCAATTCATCTCTCGCCTAGGAATACGACATCCGGAAGGTTGATTATTACTTGTCCTCAAGTGGTGATTGATTCTTAATCGGGAATACAAATTTTAAAACTGCCCTTTGCAAAATAACGAATCAGTTTTTGGCGCCGTCGCCGGGGAGAGGTGTTACGATTTTTTTGTTTTGGTTTAAGTTTGGTGCCTTGAAGAACCTTTTCTCCCCGAAAAGTTAATTTTTGCAAATTTTCAAAAAATCCAAAAAAATTAAAAATTTTAAAAATACAAAAATATATTTTTTAATTAAACTTTTTCAAAAACACAAAAATATTTTCCTTTTTCAAAAATATTTTCAAAAAAGCCAAAAATATTTTTCAATTCACTTTCTTTTTAGTGCATGAGCACTCGATCTTCTTCAAACGAATTAAATTCTCCTTTAACTAATCCCGAAAGATTAATTCGTAACAGAAATCGTTGTGATCCTTCACATTTATTTAATTTTGAAGAACTTAATATGGTTAATAATAATCAAAACATCAATCAGGAACCGCCTCCTGCGGGTCCCATTCATCAAAATGCGGGTCATGAACTCCGCCCGATGGAGGAGCTTCTCCAAGCACCTATCGAAGGTGTTGGAGATGCTATCGTCGTGCCCGCCATTCTCGCAAACCAATTTGAGATTAAAATCGGCTTGTTAAATCTAATAACAAGCATCTCATTCCATGGTTTTGAGAATGATGATCCACACTCACACATAAAAAGATTCACAAAAATCACACAAACTTTAAAGATTAATCAAGTTCCTCATAATGTGATAAAATTGATTCTCTTCCCCTTTTCTCTTGAGGGAGCTGCCCGGACTTGGCTTGAAAAGGAACCTCCTGGCTCCATCACAACTTGGGAGGACTTAGTCTCCAAGTTCGTGAATCGTTTCTTTCCTCCCTCAAAAACAACAAATCTTCGAAATGCCATCACAAATTTTCATCAAAACTTCGGGGAGACATTTAGTGAGGCTTGGGACCGTTTCAAGGAGCTTCTAGATAAATGTCCTCATCACGGATTTTCACCCCTTCATCAAATTGATACTTTCTACAATGGGTTGAATCAAAGTGATCAAGATTCACTCAATTCAGCTGCGGGTGGAAATTTGTTGATGAGAAACACCCAAGAAGCATTAACAATCATAGAAAACAAAGCAAAGGTTCGTACTTCAAGGAACACACCCCAAGCTTCGAGTGCTAGTGGTAGTTCATCTCAAAATGACGCCCTAACTGCTCTTACCAAACAAATCGAAGCTATGGGAAAACAAATTGCTAATATGCAAAAACCTTCTCATCCCGTTCATGCAGTGAATCAAAACTGCGAGACTTGTGGTGGTCCACATCCATATTACGAGTGTCAAGCTGCCGGTGGCTACACTCAAGAGGACGTATATGCTACTTCGGGGACCTTTAATCAAGGAAACCGAAATCTCTTAAGCTATCGTTCTAACAATTACCTTGGACCACCCGGTTTCAATCAACCGAACAATCAAAATAAAAATCAATTGAATCGAACAATCAAAATAATCAAAACAAGAATACCCAAAATCAATACCAAAATCGTCAAAATCAAGGTTATAATCAAAACAACCGTGGGCCGAATTTTAATCAAGGAAACAATTATAATCAAAACCAAGGATTTTATCAAAATCAAGGCCCAGGTTTTAATCAAAATCAATTTCAACCTCAAAATGCAAATCACGCTCCAATTCAATCTTCCACGGATGAATTGTTGCGACAATTAATCTTGAAACAAGAAACTCAAACCCGAAATCAAGAAGCATTAAATCGAAATCACGAGGCTACAATGAAATTAATGCAAGAACAAATGGGCCAAATGGATAAATTACTTTCCCATGGAAATCAAGGTGGGCTTCCTAGCAACACCATACCAAATCCAAGGGAAGAAATGAAAGCTATAACAACACGAAGTGGTATTACTTTGGTTGGACCCTCATCTCCTTCACCTCCTCCTCCTACTTCTTCTTCTAAGGAGGTGGAGCGAGACCCGGAGACTACCATGGACCAGGTGCACGATTCATGTCCAGGAAGTACCGCACGAGTCCCACCTCCGGTTGTCCAACCACCTACTCCTTCTCCTAAATCAACTGAGATTCCTGAGCGTAATCCTCATCAACCTCCAATTCCTTATCCATCGAGGTTGAACAAGGATAAGCTTCAAGACAAATCTGATATTCAAATCCACAAGTTCTTGCAAATGTTCAAGAAACTTCACATCAATATCATTTTTGCCGAAGCTTTAGCTCAAATGCCAAAATATGCTAAAATTTTAAAAGATCTCTTAACTAACAAAGAGAAACTTCTTGAATTGGTGAATACTCCTCTCAATGAGAATTGCTCAGCGGTCCTCCTCAAAAAGTTACCCGAGAAACTTGGAGACCCTGACAGATTCCTCATTCCTTGCGATTTTAGTGAGATAGAGAGATGCATGGCCCTAGCCGATCTAGGAGCCGGCATCAATCTAATGCCTCTTCTACGTGTGGAAAAAGCTATCATTACCAGAACTTACTCCCACTCGTATGACGATTGAGTTAGCTAACCGAACGGTTGCATACCCGCTCGGTATAGCTGAGGATGTCTTCGTACAAGTAGGGAGGTTTACCTTCCCCGCCGACTTTGTTATTGTTGATTATGATGTCGATCCTCGCGTCCCCCTCATCTTGGGGCGACCTTTCTTTAAAACGGCTCGTGTTCTAATCGATGTAGAAGAAGAAGAGTTGACTATTAGAGTCGGGGATGAAAAATTGGTGTTAAGTATTGCTCAAACCGCGAAATATCCTCTTACGCAAGGAGAAGAATCCGTCAATCGAATCGATGTCATTGACACTTCTTGCGAGGAGCATTTTCATGAGGTGTTGAACGTACAAAAGTCCATTAACCCCATGAGTGGCGATCCCACTCCCTCTTCTGATGCTACCGTCGCTTCTCTCTCCCCGTCTCTAACCCCTTCGGGATAGTGATTTTCTCTTAGAGGAGACCGACGCGTTTCTTGGTCTCGATGACTCAATTTCACCTGAAATTGATAATGGTATTTACGATTATGAGGGGGATATTCTTTTCTTGAACAATTATTGAATGATGATGTTACCAAAGATCCCCTCCAAAAGAACTTAAAACGTTGAAATGAAAAGACCAAAACTTCAATTGAAGAACCTCCTGAGCTAGAACTCAAGGACTTACCTTCTCACCTCGAGTACGCGTTTTTAGAGGGTACTTCTAAGTTTCCCGTAATTATCGCTAAAGACTTGGAGAGTGAAGAAAAGGACAAGATCATCAAGGTTTTAAAGTCTCATAAGCGAGCAATCGCTTGGAAAATTTCTGACATCAGAGGCGTTAATCCAAATTTTTGCACTCATAAAATATTGATGGAAGATGACTTTAAACCTGCTGTCCAACATCAGAGAAGGGTAAATCCAAAAATTCATGAAGTCATTAAAGCAGAAGTTATCAAACTTCTAGATGCCGGATTGATTTACCCTATCTCGGATAGTCCTTGGGTTAGTCCCGTTCACGTCGTACCCAAAAAGGGAGGTATAACGGTGATTAAGAATGATAATAATGAGTTGATACCTACTAGGCTAGTTACGGGTTGGCGAGTTTGTATTGATTATAGGAAGTTGAATGAGGCCACCCTAAAAGACCATTTTCCTCTTCCTTTTATGGACCGATGTTAGAACGATTAGCGGAAATGAGTTCTATTGCTTTCTTGATGGATTTTCTGGATACTTTCAAATTCCCATTGATCCCCAAGACCAAGAAAAGACCACCTTCACCTGCCCTTATGGGACATTTGCTTACCGTCGCATGCCCTTCGGTCTTTGCAATGCCCCGGGTACTTTTCAAAGGTGTATGGTGGCGATCTTTCATGATATGATTGAGAAAACCATGGAAGTTTTCATGGATGATTTTTCGGTCGTTGGGGATTCATTCTCTTCTTGCCTCTCCCATTTAGACATGATGCTCAAAAGGTGCGAAGACACCAATCTTGTGCTAAATTGGGAGAAATGTCACTTTATGGTTAAAGAGGGTATCGTCCTCGGCCATAAGATTTCTAAGAATGGTATCGAGGTGGATCGTGCTAAGGTAAATGTTTTTGCCAAATTACCACCTCCTACCACGGTCAAAGGAATTAGAAGTTTCTTGGGTCATGCCGGTTTTTATCGTAGATTCATAAAAGATTTTTCTAAAATAGCCCGGCCTATGACCCATCTACTAGAAAAAGATACTCCTTTTATGTTCTCTAAAGAATGTATGGAGTCATTTGAACATCTTAAGACGAAATTAACCGAAGCTCCCATTCTTGTTGCCCCCGACTGGGACTTGCCTTTTGAGGTAATGTGTGATGCTAGTGACTTTGCTATCGGAGCAGTCTTGGGGCAACGAAAGAACAAATATTTTCAGCCTATACACTATGCAAGTAAGACTTTATCAAATGCTCAAATACATTACACCACTACGGAAAAAGAGTTATTAGCGGTGGTGTATGCATTTGAGAAATTTCGTCCTTACCTTGTCTTGTCTAAGACAATAGTGTATACGGATCACTCGGCTTTAAAGTATCTATTTGCTAAACAAGACGCTAAGCCTAGATTGATCCGATGGGTTCTCCTCCTCCAAGAATTTAATATCGAGATTCGCGATAAAAAGGAGCGAGAACCTAGCGGTGATCATTTAGTAGACTCGAAAATCCTCATAAAGGGGATCTCGATATGGAAATGACCGATAATTTTCCACACGAGTCCCTGAATATGATTTCTATTAAAATGAAAATGAACCCCGTGGTTTGCCGATATTGCAAACTACTTAGCGGGTAATGTGCTTGTTAAAGGGTTGTCATCCCAACAAAAGAAAAAATTCTTCAAATATATTAAACATTATTTCGGATGACCCTATTTGTTTAGAATCTGTGCTGATCAAATTATTAGGCGGTGTGTGGACGGGAAAGATGCTATGGATATTCTAGAAGCTTGTCACCATGGTCCCACCGGAGGACATCATGGCCCGAACTACACCGCCAAGAAAGTCTTCGATTCTGGCTTCTTTTGGCCCACGATCTATCGCGATGCCCATGACATGGTCAAAAATTGTGACTCATGTCAACGCCAAGGAAAAATATCACAAAGGGATGAAATGCCTCAAAATTCCATCCAAATTTGTGAAATCTTTGATGTTTGGGGCATAGACTTTATGGGGCCGTTCCCGTCTTCACGAGGGAACAAGTATATACTCGTGGCCGTCGATTATGTGTCAAAATGGGTGGAAGCCAAAGCTTTACCCACGAATGACGCCCGATTTGTGGTAAAATTCTTGAAACAATTATTCTCCCGATTTGGAACCCCTTGGGCCATAATCAGTGATCGAGGTACACATTTTTGCAATGATCAATTTTCCAAAGTTATGGAAAAATATGGTGTAAAACATAAGCTTTCTACCTCGTATCACCCTCAAACAAGTGGTCAAGTGGAGGTGTCCAATCGTGGCTTAAAAAGAATTCTTGAACGCACCGTAGGTGAGCATCGAGCTAAATGGGCGGACAAATTAGATGACGCTTTATGGGCTTTCCGTACCGCTTTTAAGACCCCCATCGGGTGTACACCTTATAGGCTCGTGTACGGAAAAGCTTGTCATCTCCCCATTGAGCTCGAGCACAAAGCCTACTGGGCTTTGAAATGGACAAATTTTGATCTCAAAACTGCGGGTGATCACCGAAAGATTCAATTGAATGAATTAAATGAACTTCGTGATCAAGCCTATGAGAATTCTTTGATCTATAAGGAAAAGACAAAGAAGATACACGATGAAAAAATCAAAAACCGAGAATTCCTTGTCGGTGATCGTGTTCTTCTTTTTAATTCTAGATTGAAGATTTTCTCAGGCAAGTTGAAATCCCCTGGTCGGCCCGTTTACTATTACTGAAGTGTTTCCTTATGGGACCGTCGAGTTATCCCAACCCGATGGTCCAAACTTTAAGGTAAACGGGCATCGGATCAAGCACTACCATGGAGGGGACATTCCTACCTTGGATGTCCCAGATCTCCATCTTTCCCCCATGGACAACTAATTCGGGGGCGAGTCAAGCTCGTGACTCGTTAATAAACAAGCGCTTCTCGGGAGGCAACCCGTGCTATCTATCTATCTATTTTTTATTTTCTAATAAGTGTGTTGTAGATTAGTGTGGGGTTTTGTTTCTTTCCATGTGTGTTTGCAGGTTCCCGTTTTGCTTGAAGAATCCCTATGATCGAGAAGACCTCCGTGCTTGTTTTCAAACCCTCCAATACTCGGTCTCCGATCATTTATATGTTTTATCTTGAGATAACCCTTTGTCATAATTAAAAATGATTTTTCACCTTTCACACTTAGAATTTTTTAAAACATTCGCCTTTTTCAATTCTAAGTGTGGGGTTAACACCCGTAATTTATAAACATTGAGGACAATGTTAAGTTTTAAGTGTGGGGTGGATTTCTATCAAAATATGACTTTTCCTGCTTTTGTATGGTCCCCATGCAACCCCGTTTTTAACCGTTTTATCAAAAAAAAAAAAAAAAATCAAAAACATAAAAAAAAAAAAAAAAAAAAATCAAAATTTTTGAAGCTTTTGCTAGTCTTTTTGATTGAAAAGTTTGCTAGTATCTTAGACAAGAAGCTATAAAAAGCGAATTCTAGCTCACAAGGCCAAGGATTTTCAAGTTTCCCTGAGTGACTTTAAATATGCATAACTTGATTTCATTAGACGAAGCATTTGCTAAATTAATATACGTTTTGACAACTTGTTGACTTTCCGTTGGTGAGGGTAGGAATAGAATTCTGACTTGACCGGGCGTGTTGAGCATCCGCGGATCTCATTATTTGGGATTTTAAATTTGCGGAGATCGAGAAATGATAGAGTTACTTATGAGTTTAGATGCTAAGCGCGGAGTAGTTGGTTCTCTTTAGAGCCCATCGAAGGTACTTATGGCTTTTTGTTCCCACAAGATTGTTTCACCCCATATCTGTGAATAAATAATTAGAGATGTTGAGTTTTTGGCGATAGTTAGTTCTTTATTCTTCTTTAGAGAATCCTTGCCCATGAGAGTTGGGTATACATCAAGGTACTGTCGTTTGTGTAATAGACAACTGATTCCTGATAGTTTGTTGCTATTGTTTCTATTGTTATAAAAGCCGTAGGGTTTGGAGTTTGGCACAAAATTAACATGAAATAAAGCCCAAATGTATTAAAGTTGAAAAATCCAAAGCCATAAAAGTTTTCTATGTCCGACGGTACCCCCGTTGTCATGGACTTCTAAAAGGTTGAGGAAAATCCAAAGTCATAATAAGACTTCCGATAAAACGGTAATCCCGTTGAGTTAGTGGTTGAAAAGACCAAGGGCCTAAATTGCAAAAATGCAAATGTGCTGAAATAAGTGTTAAGCCAAACTTTGAATCCTGGAGATGTCTAAATAAAGCCTCTGTCTCTGGACTCGTAGATGAGTTGTCTCGGTCGCCATAAAATGGATATTCTCCCTAAATCGTGTGAAATTAGGACCTTGATGTGGACCTCATTCTTGTATGCAATGATTTTAGAGGGAAGATGGATAACTAATTATCGACTTAGCTTCATATCTTTATCGGAATAAAAATTATCGAAACGAGAAATTTGAAGAAATTCATTTCTCACAAAAATAAAAAAATCTAGAGGAAATAGGAAAATGGGAGCAAAAGGTAATTACACAAGTAACTTCCATAGGTAGTGTTAGCATCTAGAATCATATTTAACAATGATTTTGATTTTACGCTTAGTTTGAGGACTTGTGGAAAACCAGGGACGATGTATTCTATCCGTATGGTCACTTCACGCTGTGTTGTGTTTCCTACTCCGTGATCCTAACGTGTCGTTTGAAAAATGTTGGAGTTATTGATCGACATGAAAGTTCAACAAACCGTCATGCAATAAGGAAGTGCTTAATGATATATCTATATATAAAATAAAATGGTTTAAAACGGGGCGTTTTCAAAGCTAAAGATTTTTTTTGTACCCCTTGATGAACATCTTTCTGTTCTTGTTTGATGTGAGGGATTATTAGTTAAGGGGGTTTATAAGATTTTCTTTCACTACGTGTTTAATTAACATTGCGTGTGGGACCAGAATGGTTTTAGTGGGGTATTTTGATGAGTGCTAAAACACACATCATTTTATATCTAAAAATATGCTAAATCGGACTAATAACCATTAGATATGTCAAATTATATTGCAAATATGTTGGATATGTGTTATTATGTCTTGCAGGTACAAGGGTTTGAAAACAAAGCAAAAACGGTGATTTTCGGATGAGTTTCGACTATATTTCCATGTTTTTCGAAGTTCAAAAGAAGTCGCAAAAATTTATCCGAGCACACCATTGGAAAGATCACGAAATATCGAGTCAAGTGGTTATTTTATTTGGAGCATCGAGGAAGAGAAGAAAATATTGTAAGATCAAACGGAGCTCGAACGAAGATTATTTTTAATGATAATGGCTAAAAATTGGATCAAGGAAAAGAGGGTCAAAAAGAATTAAATGCAAAGAATTAACACAAAAAGGCTCTTGGTCTAGTGGTTGGGGACATGTTTGTCAAGCAAAAGGTCTTGGGTTCAATTCCCACTTGTGTCAAATATTTTTTATATATACAGTTGCAGTTGATTTCGAGCCCAAGTCCATCTCACAGATCGGCCAATTTGCTCCTCATTTCAAGCATGATCCGCCCATGTGTATAAATGAATGAAGTTACCTTTTGTATACGTGGACAGTGAAAATCAATAGCAATTGTCTAAAACGTGACTCCAACGTTCCTATATTAAATCAAGTTGGCGCGTGGACTTATGCTGCTACTATACCACTCACGCACTTTATTTTTTGTTCCAACAAGACCGCAACACGTGGCTGAATATTGATAGAGGATCCGAGGTGTTATGAAGGTTCGAGAGACACACAACAATTGCATATATATGGAGCTCTTGATCCGAGACATCATGGGACCAAGACACATTAATTTTACACACACTCTTTATTTTTATTTAGTCTTTAGCTTAATATTTTTAGTGCTTATTGTAGTAGCTTATTTTCAAGATCTTATTGTACCAAACCTTTTTAGCTTATTAATGATAATGAATTTTATGGAGTTTACTTAAGTGCTTATTTCCTTTTCATCTCTTTCTTTTCCTTTTCTTTTTCTTATCTAATAATCTATTTTAGCTTATTAGCTTATTGTAGCTTATTAGATTAGCTTTTTAGTGATAAGCTCTCTTATAGCTTTTTCACTTTAAGCCTTTTACATATCTTTTTATCTTGAATAAGCTCTTCCTTATAGCTTATTTTTAGATATAAAAGACTAGCTTTTTGGATAAGCTTTTCACATAGCTTATTCAATAAGCACTTATTATTTTTAGTTTCTTTTCAAAAACTCTTTTATTTACTTAGATTTATTTTCTTTTTCAAATTCTTTTATTAAAAAAAAAAAAAAAAAAAAAAAAAAAAGTATTAATCTTTTTATCTTATCTCTAGCTTATTTATTTAGATCTAGTCCTTAAATATACCCAACTCACGTTTAATCTTCTGATTTGAACCTCTTAGTTTTGGGTGGATATTGGATCTAATCTTTAAGCTTTTTCTTTGCTTATTTTGTTTAAAGTTTAGTACTTTTTAGATCAATAAGCTTTTCCATAGCTTATTTGATCCATAATATTGCTTATTCTCTAACCTTTGATAAAGTTGTGATCTTGCTTAGTTTCTCATCATTTTCATCCTAAGGCGAGGAGCTTAAGGGTTTTATAAGCTTTCTTATTAACTAAAGTTTAAAGCTTTTTAGTCTTAATAAGCTATTTAGTTAATAAAGTCACAAACTTTATTAAATATTTGGTCTTATTAAAGCTTTTAAAGAAGTAAACTTTAAGGTTTGATAAGTTTATAAAATCGGGTGATTTTATTCGTCTCGTATTGTAGATCGGGTTCTATTTTCCTTACTTTCTCTTTTAGCTTGTGGAAAAATGATGTTTGTTGAGCTTATTATTATTATCTTTGTTGGTTTACTTATGACTATTAGTGAGTAGATTTTTATTATGCTTGTTAAGTGATTGGTGAATTGTGAAATTTAGTGTGGAATATTAGAGATTATTAATTGGTAGCCTTTGGTTTACTTGGTTTGATTTTTAGAAACTTTAACGGGCAAAAGCCGTTAAGGATTTTAACTATTTAACCAAGTAGATTTTATCTAGATAAAAAGTAGGATTTTCAATATAAACCAACGTTGTGAGAAAAATCTACTTTTTAAACGGATAATTAAAGATTGTTAATTAATAATTTTCGGATAATCGATGATTTGAGTAGTTGGTTATTTTAACGGGCAAAAGCCGTTGGTATAATTAATTATTTAAAGTCTACTAATTTTTACCTCGAAAAATAATTGTTTTCAATACAAGCCAATGTTGTGAGGAAATAATTTGTTTCGACGGGTATTAATTACATAAGTGCTTTTAAGGAAAAATCCACACTTAATGAACTTTTCACCACACTTGATAAGCATAGCTTTTTATCATATATTTTTAGTCGGTATCTATTGTTTGCTATTAGTTTAATTTTTATCTCACTTAAAATAGTTTCTTTATTTATTAGTATAAAAAGTTTTAAAAATTAGCCTACAAAACCAAACAAAAACCAACGATAATCAAGCATCGTTTAAAACGAACAAACAAAAACATAAAATTCAATTCATCTCTCGCCTAGGAATACGACATCCGGAAGGTTGATTATTACTTGTCCTCAAGTGGTGATTGATTCTTAATCGGGAATACAAATTTTAAAACTGCCCTTTGCAAAATAACGAATCACATTTCATCGCAGTTGTTTAACTTAAGTTTGATGTTATCGATTACGTGTGTCTCTTAAACCAAAGCTTTAAAGCATAAGATAGTGTACTTTTGGTCAAGTTCAAGTTGAGTCAAAGTTATGATAATTAATAGATTCAGATGAAGCGTTTAGGACTGAAACCCAACCCAAAATCTTATACAGTAAAGTTTTAGTTGAAGTACTAAAACACCAAATGACGAACATTTCTTAAGCCCAGAGAGAAAGGGGCCCCACAATTGCGGACTCCCTAATTTCTTTTCTTACACTCTCTCTATAAAACTAAAATAAATCATCAAATCACCATCTTCAACATCTCTTCTTCATAATTAAACATTTCCAACTTCACCCCCACACAAATCCGACCAAAACCCAACTCGCCGGACCACCTCCGGATCACCCACGCGCCGCCACGCGCCACCAATTCGTGGTGGATTTTCTTTGTTTTCCCGGCGACTTCCAGGTGGCCAGCATATACACCACCCGCGAGTGGAGTTTCCCCTTGTTTTTCCGAGGCTGATCCAAGTTGATTCGCCGTCGCCGGCTGCCGGATTTCTCCATCGGAAAATTTTTCCGATCACCGGAATTTTATTTCCGGCCCAGCTGAGTTCTACTACTACTACTACTACTATTATTATTATTATTATTATTATTATTATTATTATTATTATTATTATTATTATTATTATTATTATTATTATTATTATTATTATTATTATTATTATTATTATTACTATTATTATTATTGTTTTTATCTTTATTTATTTCCTTTTCTTTCATCTTTTTTTTTTTTTTTTTTTTTTTTTTTTTTTTTTCGTGTTCCTGCATATATCTATATTGATTGTTGGCTTTCTTTGAGTTGTTTCCTTTGTTGTGTCTTGATTAGCGTGCTTGTTTGGCTAGCCCCCCTTTTTTGCGTCTTTTCTTGCTGATAGTTTGCTTGGTCTAGGATAGACCCCTTGGCTAGTGATGGTAACCTGAGGTCATGTCTTGCCGGGTTGGGCGGGGTAGACGGGGTAGGCGGAGTAGGCGTAGTGGGCGGGGTAGGCGGGGTTAGTGGTGTTGGCGGGGATGGTAGGGTGGGCGGGTTTAGGGTGGGTAGGGTTCCGCTTAGGCTGCGTGTTCTCGAGGATTAGGGTGGGTAGTTGGAACGTGGGGTCTCTACCGTAAGCTCTTTGAGCTTGCAGATGTGTTGAGGAGACATAAGGTTGACATTGCGTGCTTCCAGGAGACTAAATGGAAGGGTTCAAGCACGAGGGAGGTAAACGGCTACAAGCTCTCGGTACTCGGCTCTAGGTCAGCGAGAAATGGAGTTGGTGTTATTTTGGCGGCAGGACTCAAGGATAATGTAGTGCAAGTGACCCGGAGTAGCGATAGGATAATGGCGATTACTATGGTTATCAATGGGGAGACCGTCAACGTTATCAGCGCATATGCACCACAGGTGGGCCGGAGTGAAGCAGAGAAGAAGAGTTTCTGGGATGATCTCGACGAGCTCGGAGGAGTGCCCGCGGATCGGCGCTTGTTTATAGGTGGTGACTTGAACGACCATATAGGTGCGAATGCGACATGGTTATGAGGAGATACACGGAGGGTTTGGCTTCGGAGTTAGGAATGACAAAGGTCGATCGATTTTAGAGTTTGCTACCGCTCACGACTTGGTAGTAGCAACTCTTTCTTCAAGAAGAGGGATGTTCACTTGATCACTTTCCTGAGCGAGGCCACAACACCCGATTGACTATCTGTTGGTGCGAAGAAGTGATCTTAGTAAATGTGGACTGTGGGGTTTCCCGTGTGAGACTTGCTCATCCCAACACAAATTGGTAGTAATGACATGCTTTTCGAGAGGCAACAACCAAGGAGATTAGTGACCGGGTTGCCGAGGATTCTTTGGACGAATTTGAACGGTGAGGCTGCGTAATCGCTTAGAGTGAAAGTCTCGAGGTACTTGCTACTCGGTCCGGATGACTTAGCCGCTAGAGACGCGGACCGGCCAGTAGGGGCACTCTTGCCGGCATTATCAAAGATGCAGCAAAGGATTCCCTTGGGGTGGCTAAAGGGACATCAAGGTCCCAACCGGCCAACAGAGAATCTTGGTGGTTTTGCGAGGAAGTGCAATCCAAAGTCAGATAAACAATCTAGGTTCCGGAGAGCTTTTGTGCCGAGAGGTCGCCAAGCCGACATTACCGCGCGAAGAGAGGTATAAAGTAGCTAAAAGAGAAGCGAAAAAGGCAGAGGCTCGGCAAAGGACAAGGCGTATCGCGGATTTGTATAAGAAACCGACTCCAAAGAGGGGCTAACGACATTTTCAGGATCGCTAAAGCTCGAGAGAGGAGAAGAAGGGACTTAGGATATGTAAAGTATATCAAAGATGTAGGAGGACAGACCATTGTAAACGTAGAGGATATCAGGAAGAGATGGGGAGAGTACTTCTCCTCTCTTTTCAATGTAGGAAGGGCTGAAGGCACACGGAACAAGAAAACCTTAGCCAACGACAGAGTGCTACTATTCGAGGATTGGTCAACTAGAAGTGAAGATCGCAATACAGAAGATGGGAAGAAACAAAGCGGTAGGGCCGGACCAAATCCCCATAGAAGCTTGGAGGTGTCTGGGAGATAGGGGTTAGATTGGTTGACGTGCCTCTTCAACAAGATCTTCTACGGGATAAGATGCCGAAGAATGGAGACTCGGTGAAGTCATCCCCATCTACAAGAATAAGGGAGATGTTCAAGTGTGTAGCAATTATAGGGGCATTAAGCTTCTCAGTCACACCATGAAGCTTTGGGAGAGAGTTATTGAGATAAGGTTGAGAAGGGAGCGAGGGTGTCGAGAACCAATTTGGTTTTATGCCGTGAAGGTCCTCGATTGAGGCTATTCACCTCTCTAAGTCTCATGGAGAAGTATAGAGAAAGACAAAAGGACTTGCATATGACGTTCCTTGATCTTGAAAAGGCTTATGATAGCTTTCAGCGAGTTGATTTGGAGAACTCTTATTGACGAGGAACCCCAAATAGACGTGTATTTAGAGTCATTAGGGACATGTACGAGGGTGCTAAGACTCGTGTCCGGTCCACAAAGTGGGGACCTCGAGTTTTTCCTCGTGGAAGTTGGGCTCCACCAGGGATCCGCCATTAGCCCCTACATCTTCGCCTTGATTCTAGATGAGTTAACTAGAGGGGTACAAGAGGGAATCCCGTGGAACATGATCTTTGCTGATGACATTGTGTTGGTGGCAAAATCGGGCGAAGGGTTAAACACCGACTTGAGCAGCGGAGGAGGCTCTTGAAGACAATGGCCTTCGGGTGAGCAGGAGAAGACTAATACTTGAGATGTGATTTTGGGAGGATTGAGCCAGGTCACCACGAACAAATTTATATTCATATCGGTGATCGATCCGACACCCAATGAGTCTTTAGATACCGGATCGATAATACATAAATCGGGAGGATAGATGAGGCGTAACCCACCGGATTAGAGCTGGTTGGGCGAGATGGAGGGCGGCTTCAAGAGTCCTTTGCGACAGGAACATCCCATTTAAGTTAAAGGGAAAATTCTATAAGGTGTCGATTAGACCGACTATCTTGTACGGTTTGTGAATGTTGGTCCATATTAAAGGCATGCTAACGTGGGGTAGAGGTAGCGAACCGAGGATGCTAAGATGGACTTGTGGTAAAACCTGCGACATGATCCCGAACGGAGTTTTCGTGAGTAAAACTTGAGGTCGGGAATATTGTTTCGAAAATGAGAGAAGGAAGGTTGAGGTGGTTCGGACATGTAGATGGCGTGGAAGTTGAGAGCCACCAATATCGGGGTGGGAGGATAGACTTAAGCATGACATGACGGAGCTTAGTTGACAGAGGACATGATCTCGTGATAGGAAGGGTGGAGGGATAGAATTAGGATTTGCGGGTAGTGGTGCTAGGTGCTTGGATTTTAGGTATCCCCTTTTGCGTCCTTGCGTGTTTTGTTTTGTGGCCTTTTTTTTCTTTAGTCTTAGGTCCCCGCGTAGGCGTGGTTTGCGTTGCCTTGTTGTTGCTCTCTTTAGGTTTTGTCCGCTTTGTCTTGCTCCCTGCGTTTGGTTTTGGTGCTACGTGTTTTTTTGCATTAGCTTTATGTCTCGTGTGCTACTTTGCTTTGCTCGTGTTGCCTTTGTTGGTCCGCTTTTTGTGTGCCTGGACTTTTGGTTTTATTTCTGTGCGCTTTGCTATTGGCTTATTTTTCGGTGTGCTTGTGCGTGGTTTTTTCATGTAGAGGTCCCTGTTTGCTTGCTTTTTTTTACTACGCTTTTGCCTATAGTTTTGTCGTATGCTATCTCTATCCTTTCGCACTAGCACACATGCACTTGCAGGAGGTCTCGTTGGAAGCAGTCTCTCTACACTCGGGTTTACCCTGGTGTAGAGGTAGGATCTGTCTACATTTTACCTCCCCAATACCCCGCTTAGGCGGATTGGGTTTGTTGTTGTTGTTGTGACTAAAACTCCAAATGATAGAAACATAAACTTGTCAAAGTAATAAAACACGCTTTGCTTTGCGCAAAAGATAATCAAACTAGTTGGGAGCATTATGAAGAGCACATGAAGCAAAACCAGTGAATCCGCTTTGAAAGGTAAAATACCTGCTATCAAAAGAGATAAAATAACAAACACTATAGTCTAAGAAGCAACTAAACTTTGGTTATGCCATAAAACCAGGGCCGGATTTGAGCATGTGCGGGGTGATCAACCGCACAGGGCCTCCAAATTTTTAAGGGCCTCAAGATTTTTACACGGCAGTGATGTTTTAATTCGGGTTTTTCACGCAGTGATAAATATGTATTCTCAAACTTAAGATCCAAAGGATTTTTACCAAAACTAAGTTATCGTCGAAAGTGTTTTAAGTGACTTTAAAGAAAATGATAAAAAGAACATGGTTGTGAATGTTACAGTGTTATACAACTGAGGAAGATGATGAATTAGGACAATTTCCACTTTGCACCCCTAAAGTCTTTTTAGGTTTTATATATCTGCCTAATATTTCATTTTTATTTCTAAGTTAGTACAAAGGCATTTATGAAATTAACAATCACATCCTTTGTTTGAGACAAAAGTTTAGAAATGGTTCATTTGGTTTCTAAGAATATTTTTATATACGAATAGAAAAAAGTTTTTAAGGTGTTTTAATATTATAAGTATGATACATATTAACTTGTTAAACGTTCTTATTTTTATGTTGTTTCACGTATTTCATGTATTTGAAATTTCTACTTTTTGCATATATACATAGATTTTTTTGTTGCTCGAGAGGCCTAAATTTCGTTATGGCACAGGGCCTCCAAATTTCACGGGACGGCCCTGCATAAAACACAAGACTTTTCATAATAACTCTAGAAGCCATAAGGTTCTTACTTCTTACACACCAACATAGAACTCAAATTGAAAATACAAATGAACAAGAAACCATATATATAGGTTCTTGGTTACACACAATAACACATAAACATACCTAGATGAAACTAACAAGAAGACCAAATTAAACTAAAGTAAACAACAAACAACTCATACAGCATGAGTTTTAAGCATCGATGAACCTCATACAATCAATCAAGCAGGGACCCGGACCGGGACTGGTAGTTTAGTATGTTAGAAAATAATATCCTCGTCTATATAAAATGCCGTTTGAGCTCGCTTTTTATTATATCCTCGTCTGTTACAACCCTAATGTCTTGAAATGCATAACGGAAGACGTTGTATTTTACTTTTCCTTATGTACGTCTTCTCAGATAATAACGGTTCCAACAATACACCCAACCCATACCTCCGACATCCATATATTTTACTTTTTCTTATAACAAAATTTACAGTAAGTTACCACCAGTTCATGCAAAGAACACACACCAAAGGTGGAAAACCAAATAAGTGAGTCACATTGTAGTTATTCCGCGCCTGAGCGACATGGCGGAACATGACTAGAATGATCGGCATCCGATTTTTACACTTCCCCTGGGCTCGATGTTGATGCAAAGTATAGTGACACAATGGAACACAAAATCCTAGTGTCACTATACTTTGCATCAACAACAGAGGCCCAATGAAAGTGTAAAAATCGGGATGCTCGGTCATTTTATTCATTGTTGCCAACCATGTCAGCGAGCACGAAATAATGTGACTCACTTTTTTGATTATCCACCTTTGGTGTATGGTCTTGCATGAACTGGTGGTAGTTTGTGAATCTTGTTATAAGAAAAAATTTAATATAATGAATGTTAGAGGTATATAGGTTGTGTGTATTGTTGGAACTGGCTAACATTTATAAACGAAAGATTTAATAGTGCTTTTAAGGCTCACACCTGCCAAGGTACTCACTTTCGCTTGTAGCATTAGATGAGAGTGAAAAGAATATTGTTTCTGTTAAAAACGTCAAATAATCATTTATGGCATACTAATTCAGTAATTCACAATTTGAAATGTTGAGGCCAGTTACTATTTTTTCACGCTCCAAAAATTATGCATGAACTACCATTGCTTTTGGATGTTTTTCTATTTGCGGATTCGAGCCATACGAAGGTGATGATCATGAAGAGAGATGTGTTAATGATGACGCTTCGTAAATTGACAATGATGCCACATCGATGATGCCGTAAACGACGATGATGTATACTATCAACAATGATGCTAATGATAATAGACTATGATGCAACAATCGATGATCCCGAAAATATAACGGTTATATGCATGATCGCTTATAAGTTATAATGAAGATGAAAAAACCGATTATTAGGACATGAATTTACGAGCATTGACGAATACATAATCAACAATTATCAGGTTTATTTTACAAAAAGTATCAAAAATCGTAAAAAAAAATTAGGGACCAAGTTTATTTTAGAAAAATTGATATATTTGACATAATTTTAGACTATACAAGAAAATTCATAGGGTCCCGTGCATCCTTGGGAAACCGCGTCGGTCCGCCACTGTTTACGAGGATGATGATGATAAAGACGAACAATATTATGAAAAAAGGACGCATGATGCATGATTAAGCCGTTTAATCTTTGTTGATGATAATTTATGATGCAACTCATGCTAATATTCAATTTAATGTGTTGCATGATCAGGATCGTGCTTGAGTTTTCGGGGCACTGGGTAAAACTCAAAATGAGGCCTTCAAAAATTATGGTTATGATAAATTTCACTACCACATTTACCACTTTCCCCATCGCTGTTTTCCCCGGCGACAATTGTCGCTGGGGAATCCTCACTAAACGACAAAAATATATTCTACGTGGCACGAAGTCTCGTGAGAAAGTCAGAAAATTATCGCCACTTTTCGCGACATGTCACGGATTCAACGATAATATTTTGACCGAATATTTCATGGTAAATCATGGTGGGAAATTTTCCCGCTTACGTTTCGTCGCCGGGGATTCTTTTGTTTATTAAAAAATTCGTAATTAGTGTTAATCTACTTAACGTGACGTGAACAATAGTTTCCCGCACATGTCACGGGATTATCTTGTTTATTTAAAAATTCGTAATTTTGCATGCCATATTTAATTGGATCAAGAAGCCAAACGATGCATAGTTGAATGTGTTTTATAAATCTATGATTCACCAAAATTACTCTCCCAATATTTTTCTTAAATTGTGTAATGTGTAACCATAACATATACCGACTCATCCGTTGAACGTCTAATGTGTAACCATAACATACCGACTCATCCGTTGAACGTCTAATGTGTAACCATAACATACCGACTCATTCGTTGAACGTCCAATGTGTAACCATAACATATCGACTCATCCGTCGAACGTCTAATGTGTAACCGTAACATACCGACTCATTCGTTGAACGCCTAATGTGTAACCATAACATATCGACTCATCCGTTGAACGTCTAATGTGTAACCATAACATACCGACTCATTCGTTGATCGTCTAATGTGTAAGCATAACATACCGACTCATCCGTTGAACATCTAATGTGTAACCATAACATACCGACTCATCCGTTGAACGTCTAATGTGTAACCCTAACATACTGACTCATCCGTTGAACGTCTAATGTGTAACCATAACATACCGACTCATCCGTTAACCATAACATACCGACACATCCGTTGAACGTGTAATGTGTAACCCTAACATACCGACTCATCCGTTGAACGTCTAATGTGTAACCATAACATACCGACTCATCCGTTGAACGTCTAATGTAACCATAACATATCGACTCATCCGTTGAACGCGGTAATGTGTAACCCTAACATACCGACTCATCCGTTGAACGTCTAATGTGTAACCATAACATACCGACTCATTCGTTGAACGTCTAATGTGTAACCATAACATATCGACTCATCCATTGAACGTCCAATGTGTAATCATAACATATCGACTCATCCGTTGAACGTCTAATGTGTAACCCTAACATACCGACTCATCCGTTGAACGTCTAATGTGTAACCATAACATACCGACTCATCCGTTGAACGTCTAATGTGTAACCATAACATACCGACTCATTCGTTGAACGTCTAATGTGTAAGCATAACATACCGACTCATCCGTTGAACATCTAATGTGTAACCATAACATACCGACTCATCCGTTGAACGCCTAATGTGTAACCCTAACATACCCACTCATCCGTTGAACGTCTAATGTGTAACCATAACATACCCACTCATCCGTTGAACGCCTAATGTGTAACCATAACATACCGACTCATCCGTTGAACGTGTAATGTGTAACCATAACATACCGACTCATCCGTTGAACGTCTAATGTGTAACCATAACATACCGACTCATTCGCTGAACGTCCAATGTGTAACCATAACATATCGACTCATCCGTTGAACGCCTAATGTGTAACCATAACATACCGACTCATTCGTTGAACGCCTAATGTGTAACCATAACATATCGACTCATCCGTTGAACGTCTAATGTGTAACCATAACATACCGTAACCATAACATACGACTCATTCGTTGAACGTCTAATGTGTAACCATAACATATCGACTCATCCGCTGAACGCCTAATGTAACCATAACATACCGACTCATTCGTTGAACGTCTAATGTGTAAGCATAACATACCGACTCATCCGTTGAACATCTAATGTGTAACCATAACATACCGACTCATCCGTTGAACGTCTAATGTGTAACCCTAACATACCGACTCATCCGTTGAACGTCTAATGTGTAACACATTCAACTATGCATCGTTTGGCTTCTTGATCCAATTAAATATTGCATGCAAAATTTTGCATGCAAAAAGAAAAAATCGTATTTTTGAGAGCTTTTAGGAGGGGATAATAAAATAAAGATAGTAAGATACGCCAAAATTACTCTCCCAATATTTTTCTTAAATTGGGATGAAATGGAGTGAAAAAATCGTATTCTTTTGAAGTCGTTAACAACATAAAGTAATTAAATTTAACGAAAAAAAAAAAAACAGTATTCCCCGGCGACATGTCGCTGGGGATTATTTAATTATAACGAAAAAAATTAAAAAGTTTTCACCGGCGACATGTCGCCGGGGATACCTACCCACCAAAATTTTCGTTATCGCGCCATTTACGCTAAACGACAAAAACTATATCTTTCCCCAGCGACATGTTGCCGGGGATTGTCGCCGGGGAAAAGTTTGATGATTAAGTAGATCTGGTCAATTTTATCACTTCACAAAACGAAATAAACATTATCTTCTTCCTGTGGCGATTTCTGCAACAAACACCATCACCAATTCATCAACAATCATCAACCATCACCACCACCGCATCCACCATTACCACCACCGCATCCACCATCACCACCACCACACGTTTCACGGTTTGTTTTACAAATTTTAAATGTTATTCAACTAAATTAGTTAATTATATTATGATTTTTGCAGATTATTATTGTTGTAAGTTGTTGTTAATTAGAAAAGTGAAGTTTTTTTTGTTTTTTTTTGTTTTTTTTTTTTTTGGCAGTAGCCGACGAGGACCGACGAGGAGCAAGAGCGAGGTATGTTATAATTTTTGCAGATTATTATTGTTGTAAGTTGTTAATTAGAAAAGTTTTTTTTTTTGGCAGTAGTTTAATAGAGCTAGCTAGACAAGGTATGTAATAATTTTTTTCTCCTTTTATGGGGATCCGGTGACATGTCATTGGGGAATGTTTATTGTTTAAATTTTGTTAGTTTATAGTTATTATTAGTTCAATTGCCTTGAAATGTGCTCGTTTATAATTATAATAATTAGTTGTTTAAATTTTGTTAGTTTATAGTTATTATTTGTTGAAAAAAGTGAAATGGTATGTATGTTAAAATAATGGTATGTATGTTAAAAAAGTGAAATGATATGTATGTTAAAAAAGTGAAATGGTATGTATGTTAAAACTCTTAGCAACATACATACCATTTCACTTTTTTCAACTCTTGAGCCGTTTATAATAATTTTGTTAGTTTATAGTTTATAGTTATTATTTGTTGACATGTGCTCGTTTATATTATTTTGTTAGTTTATAGTTATTATTTGTTGATATGAGCCGTTTATAGTTTATAATAATTAGTTGTTTTACGATGTGGAGGCGATTAGGCGGGCACGTCCCGAGGAAATTACAGCGGGTGATTGGGATGAGTACATTAAGTTTTGGAATGATCCCAAGAACATTGCTCGAGCCGCTACAAATCGGCTTAACCGGCAAAAGAGCAAGGTCATATCTCGACAGGGATCCCGGTCGCTGTCTCGCCTTCGAGATGATATGGTAATAAACATTATAATTATTTTACATGCATATATACATATACATATATATATATATATTATATATATATATATATATATATATATATATATATATATATATATATATATATATATATATATATATATATATATATATATATATATATATATATATATATATCTGATTATACGCTTTGGTGTGTTGTGATTTGTCGCTTTTAAAATTATTCATCTTATATGCGTGTGTATGTACGATGCAAGCATCAGAGACTCAGAATTGAATACCCGCCACTCATCGACACTTTTGGCGAACACATACTGTTGATGGGGTATTCCCTAACGATGAGGACCGCCGGATATATGTAAGTTTTGTTTCAAAACACACTTTAATGAATTATCGCGAAATAATGTAGCAACCCGACTAATATATTTACTATCTTGTGTTTTTGTCACTACATAGGACGAGATGAAAAAGCTTGAGGCTAGGGTCAATACACTGAGGATCAAATCACGCGCTGGCAAGTAGGGGGTAAGCTTCGTGGGCATATTCCCTGTGGGGTCGCAGATTGCCATCACTGGCCACATCCAGCAAGTATGCCCGCCCTACGAAGTCGGTCACCAAAGATGTAGGCTTTATCATGAGTCTCCTCGGTTTAAGCGACGCATACGCTGGATATGTTTAGGGAGTATGAGTCGGGTGGTGCTAGCGGAGTGGTGGGTGTGGTGATGACAGGAGAATGGCTGGTGATGAGGATAACAACGGCGAGAGGTAGTTGTGTTATATATTATTAGTATGTTACATTGGTACTAGCTTTAGGTAGTTATGTTATATATTATTAGTATGCTACATTGGTACTCTCGTAGTTGTGTTATATATTATTAGGTTCATCTTGGCACCATTTAAACACTTGTTTCCCTATCTATCAATGCACATATTGACTTTTGAGTCGTGTTTATGTAAAAGTTGTGATCTATTTGTATTGCGTTGATCCGTTATATGGTATTTGTGTTTTGGTACAATTTGTGGCGAGTCTATACGTGTTTTGGTACAGATTTATTTGGTAGATTTTTCCGGAAAAACTGAAATCGCCTGCAGTGGCAGGCGCATTAAAAAATGCGAGTTTCGGCGCATACAGTCGCCGGGGATAACACACACCAAACGCTGACAAGTCAACGAAAACGAAGTTTCCAAATGACATGTAGCCGGGATAGTAGGCTAACTCGTTGACTTGTCAACAAGCAACCATAGTATCCCCAGCGACATATCGCCGGGGATAGTTAATCTCGATAATTAAGCCGCCTTAATCATTTTGCTTAATTCGAGTATTCCCCAACGATATGTCGCCGGGATAATGTGCCACCGGCATCGCTTTGACTGAAAATTGAGTGGGACCCACGTCGTCGCCTGGGATTGTCGCCGGGGATACAATCCCTTACGAGACTTCCCCAGCGAGGATTCCCAAATGACATGTCGCTGGGATAACTTCCCCGATGTCATTACGTGGGGAAAGTCCCCATATGTCGCTGGGGTAGCCAGTGAATGTTGTAGTGTTTGTCGTTATTATATAAGATACAATGCAAGCTAGTTATATAAAAACCGCTAGACGGCCAAATATAGGATGCTAGGCTGCGAAGATCACCTTAAGCCTAGAGCGAAAACTGGCCATGAAATTTGATACGTAAATGCACGGGAAAATATGTATACTTGTGACGAAGAACGGGGCAAAATTTGAGGCCCTTCAAATCTGGAGGCCCTAAGGTGTCGTCTATCTAGTCCACCCACCCAACATGTCAAATAAACATAGTGACAAATTTTAAAAACGCCCGTTTACTTGTTTCGTAGGTCACTGGATGCACAACATAACGTGAATTTAAACGTTTAATGATTGAATAGAAAATAAATAAAAGGATATTTACATCTATATCCTTACCAAACTTGCTAATTACATCAATATTATTACAAAATTTATAATTACTTCAATATCCTTTCAAAACTTACAATTACACATATTTATCCAAAAACACTTTTCTAACATATTTAAATAGATTTTGCTTGAAAGGTTGTTTGTAAATATTTTAAAACATGTTCTATTACCTCTTTACCATTCTCTTTAATAGTTTAGAAAAAAAAAGTCTAGAAAGTATTAAAACCCCTCCTGGGCAATTCAGAGAAGAAATTGATTTTCATCAAATCATATTTCTTTTGGAATCAGTTTTCTTATCTCACACTCTTTTCTATTTATCATTTTATCATCAAAAAGAAAAGATCCCTTGACATCGTACGAACATGCCACTTGGGTTCCACTTTATTCTTGTGCTTGCCTATTGCATAAACAAATTAAGTGTGTGTTTGGTTCAAACTCGGTAAAAGAAAAAAGAAAGATAATGATAATAGTGAGGAATGGGAAAAGAAGAAAAAAGTATTCCCCTAATTTATTGGGTACTATTAGGTAATGGGTCATTCTATTATATAACAACAAACATTATTTTTCATTACCTTTATCATTACCAACACACAAAAACATCTTACCAAGCACCCTTATCATTACCCACACACAAAAACATCTTACCAAGCACCCCTAAATTATTATGCTCATCAAAATTAAAAGGTTTTAATCAATTTCAAAGATTGGGTGGGACGGTGAGTTTGAATTTAAATCTCGCCTGCTGCAACAAAATATGTGTTTTTGTTTAATTAAAGGTGAAGGGTAAAAAAGTAATCTAACATGTTAAATGATATTTATGTAAAAGCTTTAAATATAAAATCTATTTAAATTAAGTTCAAAAAATAAAATCTATTTAAATACAATAAAAATGTGTCTTTGGATAAATATGTGTGTTTTTATGTTTTCAAAGAATATTGAAGCAATTATCAAATTTGTAAGAATATTAATGTAATTTATAAGTTTTGCAAGGATATAGATGTAAATGGCCCAATAAATAAATGTATACATAACTAAAGAAAAGTGGCAAGTTAAATATATCTTCGGACAATTATCATATTAAAAATCAATACAACAAAATTGGAACACAAATTAAAGTTTAATATAAAGAAACTAAACAAATTAAAGTTTAATATGAGCAAATTAAACAAACTAAACAAATTAAGGGCGTGTTTGTTAAGCGGGTTTTTAAGCATGGATTTGACTTTAGGATTATATTTATTTGTTTGGTTATTATCCTAAAGAGAAAACACAACCATCACAACCTCTAACACCAAAGCGAAAAAATTCGTGGGTTTAGCCATTTTGAGTGGGCCCATTATATATTTGTGTGTACAGCTTTTGTAATTTAATTTATAATAATGAATTTATTAACATTTAATTATATAAAATTAATTAATTTTGTGGGTCCAATTTTTTTTTTCATAAAATTCAAATCCTATCTTAAATCCAAATCCTAATCCTAATCCAAATCCTAATCCTAAACCCACCTACAAACCAAACGGGCCCTAAAGTTTAATATAAGCAAATTATTTATAAAACCGTGCACACATGAGTTTTACATAATTGTTTTCGTTATGTGTTAATATCGATTAATATTTTGTATAAATTTTTTGTTGCACGAGTTATTTGACTTTGTTTAGTGTTTAAGTTGATCATGTTCAAATTTAACTAGTGATATCATGTTATAGATATTATTTGTATTTAGTAGCACATAATGACCTTGAAAAAATATGTGTCGTTGTTATATGTAGAATTTCGTTTATTTATTTTTATCACTGTAATGTGTGAGGTTGGGCCTTCATTTTTGTTGGGTCAGTAAATTCTCAAACTCCCTTAAACAAGGATTTGAAGATAAAATAACCTAAGTGTTTAATAACCTTAAACATACGCAAGTCAGTGAATGAACAGTTGTTCAAAGGAGTCATCTTTAAGAAGCTCAGAACAAGCCTAAGAAGAAAGGTTTTCCATTCAGTGAGGCGGGACTCAGTGAATCATACCTGAGCCAGAGAAGAAGATGATGGATTCAGAGTACCGACAATAGCTCTGCCTCCCCCGACTCCTCACCAACTATGAAGACTCAAGACATAAAGCCTGAAGACATGAAGACCTGGCAAAAGCGGGATAAAGCGGGATAAGTTTGAAGGATAAGAGAATGTCCTTATCTGCAAAGGTCAACTTACCCTGAATGGATAAAAGACTAAGATTGTGTCAACACTGACACTAGGAAAGCAAACTTGTTCCTTACTAGAAATAGCTTTGTGTAACAGAGACAAAATACGTAAGGAATTTTGTCATCTAAAGCTTATGTCAGTCTTATCTTTTAGGAAAACGACTATATTTCATACTTGTATAAATAACAGCCATAAGGTGGAGTAAAAGGGTTAAGCGTGTGCACTAAATGCTTAGACATTCACAAGCCCTTTTACTCCTCTAAATACAACTAAGTCTCTAAGGTTAGCTCAGTTGGTTAGCATAGTTGCACTTAAGCTTAGCTGAAGTTTAGTAAGGAGTACACCATACATTATCATTCAATCCCAAGTGTTGTTCCGCAAGCACTTGGGTAATATATTCTTTGATTAAATTTTAATAAGAATATAAACATTGAAAAAACTCTTGTCTGTTTTACTTTACGTTTTAACTTGTTATACTGTTTTTCAAACAACATTGCTAAGTCATAGAGCTTGGATAGATTAACTTTGTGGTTAATTCTAACCAAATTATAGGGAACAATAAGTGGTATCAGAGCCTCTGGTTTATAAAACTTTTAATCGCAGAGTCTCTAAAGTTTTTAAAATCAAGATCCTACCATTGCTGATAGTGAGGTGCCCCAACTAGTCGATAAAAAATGAGGAAGCTATTCAGCTGTTGCTCCCCGAATGGAAGTTGGAAAATTTAATAAGTGGAAAAAGCGCATGCTTTGCCACTTAACAAGAATGGAACTATACTACATCAATTGTAATAATGATGGTCCATTTGCCCCTAAAACTGCTAAAGGTTTACCCAAGCCTGAAGCTCAATGGACTCCTGATGAGAAAAGGGTGGTCAATCATGACCAACGCCTCAAAAGCATAATTATATCCTATCTTCCTTACGATATAATGGAATCAGTCATTAACTATAAAATAGCCAAACAAACTTGGACTGACTTGGTTCATAGCTATTAGGGTCCCTCAGATACAAAAGAAAACAAGATAATAGACCTGAAACTTGAGTATAACACTTTCAGATCCAAAGATTCTGAAAGTCTCTCAGAACCCTATACCCGTTATAAGACACTGCTCAATGAGTTTTCCAATGATGGTGTCACCTTGTCTAAGCATGAGATGAATGTTGGCTTTGTCAACAGTTTCCCTGAGAAGTGGTTAAGCTTCTCTCAGGGTCTTAGGAATGCTAATCACATTCAAAATATTGAGCTCCCTGAAATCTATGAGAAGTTTTTCTATGAAGACAACTTAATCTCTAGGAGATACCCTGATTCAAAAAAGGCTCAAGAAACCAAAAATGCGCTGACCATTGCACCCATATCAACTGCATTCTATTCAAATAGTGTTGAGCAGGATTTTCAAGAAAACTCTGATGATGAGGCAGATGAAAGAACTAGTGAGGAATACCTAAATGATTTACACACTGAATTTCAAGAAAGGGCACTCTTTGCAAACTCAAAACGTTTTATCAAAAGAAATAAGTCAAACTTTTCTGGTTCCAAAGCAAATGAAAGTACTGAATGTTCTAAGTGTGGTAAAAAGGGTCACTTTGCAAATGACTATTTTTCTAAAACTACTTAACCTTCATACAAATTTTCTGGAAACAGTTCCTCAGGAACTAGCAAGTTTCAACCTAAAATGCTTCATTTTTCTCATCATTTTCAAAACAAAACTGATCAAGAGGATAAAAAAGACTTTGAAGCTAAGTATTGAAAAGCTAAGGCTAAACTTGTACTCCTTGAGGCTGCACCATCAACCCCTCAGTCCACACAAAGCTCTAAACTCTCTTAGGGAAAGAACAAAGGTCTTGTTGCTAGAACCTTTGACTGGGATGAAGAAGAAGTTTCCTCTGATGATGAAGTGAGAGTCAATGCACTGATGGCACTTGCAGAAAGAGAAAAGTTGATTGTTGGAAAGTGTCATGCTAGAAATGGAGAGTAGGTCAACATCACCATGAGAAAGGTAAATATTTTACTATCTATGGATGATGATTCTGATTTGCAATCTTATTTAAGTTACCTTAATGTGGATCTTAAGTTTGTAGAAGATAAAAGATTAAATTTGTTTTCAAAATACAATAAACTCATTTTGAATTAAACAAGTGTAGAGATGAACTTCTTGCTTTAAAACAAGCTAAACTTGAAGCTGTCACACTTCAAATTCAAAACACTGAACTTGTAAAACAAAACCATTCTCTTCAAGAGGAACTTAAGAAAGAAAAGCTCATAATTGAAAGTTGGACAACCAAAAATCCTAGAGTTTATGAGTCTGTCAATCTTATTCCTAGTACTAGAAAGAAAGTCATAGGAGAAGATCAACTCAATAAATCCACAAGTAACAATCAAAGTGAATGTTTTCACTCCTGCTGGCATCTCCTTTGAAAAAGAATTATAACCAAAATCCAATGACTAGGTTGAGAGAGTCAACCCAGACAGTAAGTTACCTAACTTTAACACTGGAAAAATCTTGGAACATGAAAGTCAGGCTATCAAAGAAATGCTTGGAGTCACTCATGAACCCAGTCAATCTGAGACCAAAGAATGAGTATGATTTAGAATCACACACCCCTTTGCCTCCATTAAAAGTCCTTCAGGGAGCCTCACCCAGTTCAGACCTCACACCTCTAGTCTATTCCCAACACTCTCCAAAAGAGAGATCAGGACTTGAAAGAACCATCCTGAAAAGACCTTCCAGTAAACAAAACAAAGCGTTAGTTCCTACTGAATCTTCCAAACCTTCGATCCCTTCAAATGAAAGGACCAATGAAACTAATCTTAAAGTTGATCAGTGGCTGAACTTGTCAGGAAGCTAAGTGAGAAATTAGAATCAACTGAAAAATCTCCTCAATCTAAGATTGAGTCCAAACCAGCTTCCTCAAGCAATGCCAAACCTAAAAAAACACCAAAACCTACAATGCAATGTGAACTATGAAATTATACAAATCACACAACTGATATTGCTATAGGATTCTGTTTTGCATGATTTGCAATAAGGAAGATCACAGAACCTCAGATCACAAATCACATATTGCATCTCTAAGGGATCATGCAAAATACAAAACTCAACCTTTTCAGTATGCTTCAACAAACAGACAAGCATCAAGACTAAAGGCTAAGCCTTTTCCATCCTGCACCCTGTTGTGACATTTGTGGTGACCCTTCACATGACACCTCAGGACATGACATGATTATTCATGCTAGAAGAGGATCTACAACTGAATCCTCTCAGTCAAATGAGTCTTCTAACACCAAATGCAAAACATGTGGAAGCACTGTCCACTAAACCACTGACCATGAATCTGTTGAGAGATTTAAAGAGACCTACAAGGCCAAACCCACAAGAAAGTTGGTTCACGAGAAAAACTAACTCAGTTTACTATGTGTGTAGAGACATGCCAAGGAGCTTGTTTGGCATCTAGACAGTGGATGCTCAAGAAGTATGACTGGTGTGAGAGAGTATCTGCACAAATATGTAGAAGAGCCAGGACCTAAGGTAGTATTTCCTGATAATTCATCATGTACAACTGAAGGCTATGGTTCAAGAACTGTAGTGGAATATTTTTTTTACTAGAATAGCCTATGTAAATGGTCTCAAGTACAATCTTGTAAGTGTCAGTCAACTATGTGATGCTAAGTACATTGTTTAGTTTGATGATAAGCAAGGCAAAATTTTAAATGCTAATAAAGAAGTTGTTCTTATAGCCTCTAGGAGAGAGGATGTTTATGTTTTGGACATGTCAACTTTGACTCAAAATGGAACTTTTCTTTTTACTAAAGCCACTGAAATCATGAATTGGCTTTGACATAAGAGACTGTCCCATTTAAACTTCAAAAACATAAACGACCGTGCCAAACAAAACAAAGTCCTTGGCCAACCATCCCTTGTGTTTTCACAGAGCTTCCTTTAAAACATCACAGAGCTTCCTTTAAAACAAAACAAAATTCCTCAATCAAAAGCTGCCTTCATCTCCCTCACATGGATCTTTTTGGACCTATCAGTACAAGATCTATTCAGCATGAGAAGTATACCCTGGTCATTGTTGATGAATTTTCAAGATATACATGGGTATACTTCCTCACCAAAAAGAGTCAGGCAGCTGAAACAATCATGTCCTTCATCAGGAAGATTGAGAATCAAAATGACATCAATGTCAAACAAATTCGTACTGACAATGGTACTGAATTCAGAAATCATGAGCTTGAGTGCTTCTGTGATGAAAAGGGAATATCCCAAAATTTCTCATCCCCATATACCCTTGAACAAAATAGGGTAGCTGAAAGGAAAAACATAACACTCATTGAGGCTGCAAGAACCATGTTAAATGATTCAGTGTTGTCTAAGTTGATGATGGTTATTTGTTAGGTTACTCACTAATGTCTAAAGCATTCAGGGTGTTCAACACCAGAAGACAACAAGTTGAGGAAACCTTTCATATAACCTTTGATGAAAGTACTAAGGCAGTCAGTTATTCAAACACATATGTGGAAGAAATAGGAATTTATGACTCATCAAGATATCCTCCTGATGAATATCATCCTGAAAGCAATTACTCTATTCAGTATCAGGCTAATGCTGATGTTTCTTACTACATCATTCCTCACAATCTTCCCCAACCAACTATCAGTGAATTAATTGATACTCAACAAGTCCCTAATGGGACATATCACACTGAACAAAATGTTCAAGAACCTGAGATTTCCTCTGTTCAAACTGAACAAGCTAAAATCCAAAACCGTGTTGAATATCAGGCTACCATCAATGAATCTCTAGCTACTCAAACTGTTCCTCAAACCCTTGAAACCTCTACAAAATCATATCCCAGACCCCAAGATAAATGGAATAGGTCTCATAATATTAAACTTGTTAACATAATTGGATAACCCACTGAAGGCATGCTCACTAAAAGTATGGCTACTAAGTTAACTACTGCCTCAGCTAATGAGTGCTTGTTTCTTGACTTTTTCTCTGATGTTGAACCAAAATCAGTCAAAGAAAACCTGAAATACCGAAGTTGGGTTCAAGCCATGCAAGCTGAACTAGAACAATTTGACAGATCAAGGTTATGACCTTAGTCAAATGCCCCAAGGATGTTCTAGCCGTTATCATGAAATGGGTCTTCAAGAACAAGACTGATAAAAATGAAATAGTCATTAAGAATAAAGCTAGACTTGTTGCCAAAGGATACAATCAACAAGAAGGAATTGACCATGAAGAAATATTTTCTCATGTTGCTAGAATGGAAGCCATCAGGATCTTCCTTGCATATGCAACATACATGAACTTCAAAGTATACCAAATGGATGTCAAAAGTGCATTTCTCAATGGTAAACTCCAGGAAGAAGTTTATGTCCAACCCCCTGGATTTGAAAGCAGTGATTTTCCTGACCATGTCTGCAAGCTTGACAAAGCCCTCTATAGACTAAAGCAAGCTCCAAGAGCCTGGTATAAAACTCTCTCAGCCTTTCTCATTCAAAAGAAATTTGTCAAAGGAAAGATAGAAAACACCTTGTTCATCTATAGGACTAAAAGAGATGTGATACTGGTCCAAGTGTATGTTGATGACATCATATTTGGTTCAACAAATTACAAACTTTGTAAACAGTTTGAGAAAGATGACAAAGGAATTTGAAATAAGTATTATGGGAGAACTCACATACTTCCTTAGACTTCAAATCAAATAAAAACTGATAAAGGTATCTCTATCAGTCAAGAAAAGTACACCAGAAATCTCTTAAAGAAATATGAGATCTCTGATTGCCCTTTAGTTAAGACTCCCATGGTTCCTCCAAACAATTTAGGTCCTGACCTTGCAGGGAAATCAGTAAATGAAACTTTATTTCACGGAGTAATTGACTCACTGATGCATCGCACTGCCTCAAGGCCAGACATTCAGTTTGCAGTTTGCCTATGTGCAAGATATCATTCTAATCCAAGAGAGTCTCATCTCACTGCAAGAAGAGAATTATCAGGTACCTGAAAGGTACATCAAACCTTGGGCTCTACTATCCTAAGTGTTCAGGATTTGACCTCAAAGGATACCCAGACTCAGACTATGCAGGCTATAACATGGATAAAAAAAGCACCTTAGGCTCTTGCCAATTCCTTGGAGGAAAATTAGTGTGTTGAAGCACTAAGAAACAACAGTCAGTGGCTATGTCATCAACAGAAGCTGAATACTTAGCTACTGCAGTGACTATGACATTCATTACAAGATGGTACCCATCTTTTGTGATACCACAAGTGTAATTACGATCTCCAACAACCCAGTACTTCATCAACGAACCAAACACATTAACATCAGGTATCATTTCATCAGGGACCATATCATGAAAGGTGATATCGAACTACACTTTATCCCCACTGAATATCAACTAGCTAATATCTTCACAAAACCCCTGGATGAACCCACTTTCACAAGACTGAAAGCAGAACTTGGGATGTTGAACATTGATTATCAATCCACTGATTGATCATGTTCCATATAGTGTACATATTCACTAAATAATGGTCCCTGAACAAAACAAACACCTATATCAATCTCACTGAATGAGTAAAACTCATTCAGGGTCCCTGATATTGGATGTAGAACACATTAAATGAGTAACTAAATGCTCTAAGTATTCAGTTACTTAATGTCCTAGGTTGGTAAACAAGCCAATTAAATATAAAAATATATGTTCTTTGACCCTTCTGTCATCGATGTCATGGGCCCCCACATTCCTCACCTTATCCTACTTGGCATTAAATGCCTATACATACATCAATATCCTAAGGATATTTTATTGGGGACATCACCTCTGCAATAGCACTTTTACTGTGTTGTGCAACTGTTTCTCCTTGAAACACGCAAATTACTGCGGGTAATGGAGTCGTAGCATTTAAGGTGGAATATCAAACGTTTGTCAAAAATAGTTTTACAAAATTCTCCATGTGCAAAATTAACCCTTACCACCACTCTATAAATACCCTCTTCTTAAAACTAAAATACACGCACACACATTTTTTGCAAACAAAATCTGCTAAAATCTTCTCTCTAAAACTCAAAAAGTTGTGTGTGTTTTTATCTGTGGCATAAAAACTTCTTTCATATTTGCTAAACATTAAAAGATTTTACTGTAACTCTTGATCCTACTTCCAAAAACATCTGGTAAAACCTCCTTGATCTTCTTGTCACCAAAACAAAAAAACTTTTCATCTTCGAAAAAATGGCAAGAACTCAAAGTATTATGTTTGCACCACAGTGGGTAGGAGGTCTAAAAAATGTAGAATTTAAAACAAATAATGTTATAGGAAATATTGAATACCCTAATGATGTCCCAGCCTATAAGGGAATCATGAAGTTTTTGTTCAACTTCCCACTGAAAAAGGCCTTTGTAAATTCACCATATATATTGTACCAAAACTACCTCAAGGAGTTTTAGGCAACTGTTGTGGCCTTTGACCCGACACCCTCCACTGATGAGAATAGACCTAGACCCCTCATGGATTTTCTCATCAAATTTTCAGTCATAAATGGGGAGAAACAACTCACTTTGGACTTTAAAACTTTTTGCTCTTCAACAGGGCTAGACTATAATAATGGAAAATATGTTAAACACCCTGACCCAGTCGTGGTGAAAGCTGAGTTAGCAAAAACTGCTTTTGATCCAAAGTCACTGGACAAAACCCCTGTCACCAAGAACTCTTTTCCCATGGATTGGAAGATCCTGTTCACTTTTGTGATTCAGGTTCTCGGCGAGAACCACTCATCCACTTAACAAATTAATTCTATTCAGTTGATGATGGCATACTGCTTGATGACAGGGACCACTGTTGACATAGGAGAGATCATTTACAATGATCCCGTGACTAAGCTCCAAGGCAAGTTTAGGGTGAAATACGTTTCATACCCTAGATTTGTCTCTTGTGTTTTACAAGAGTTACTGGGATGCAACAACACTCGGGACTTTAGTTTTGGCGCTTTACTTGCCATCCTGAGTGCTTCAAATTTTACAAGGATCCCATCCTTAGTCCTTGAAATAGAATTGATGGCCGATATGGTTGCTGTAAACAACCAGAGGGACTCGGTGTCTCCAAACCCTGCTTCTAAAAAGAAAAAGGGGAAGACTCAGATTGGAACTAAAACTAAACCCAAGTCCTAGGGTCTTGAAGCTTCTAGAACATGGGCCAAAAGGCCAAAAAGACCCCTGGCTGAAAAGATGCCCTTGGGTGACCAACCAACAACACCGCCAGTGACAATGAAGGATACTGATGCATCATAGTCAGTGCCCTTGGTCCCACTTACTACTCCCTAAGATCCAGAGGGAAACAAACAACCCGATGGTAGGGGAGCGCCTTCCACCAAGCCTGATGAGGACATTCGCAAATCAAAGCTTTTTTTTTAGGTCACAAAAACTGATCCCAAAGACTCAGGGGGAAACAAACAACCCACTGATAGGGATCTCACTTCCACCATCCCTAGTGATTGCACTGGAAAACTCCCACTAGTGCTTGAAAGGACAATGAGGGACAAAGACTCAGAGGGAACTATACCCCCCGCTGATATAGAAGTCACAACCAAACACACTTATCCTCGTGATGACAGTGGGAAACACCCATCAGTGTCTGAAGGGTCCTTGGGTGACAAAGACTCAAGGGGACAAAAACCACCCACTAATACTCAACCTATAACCCTCATTGGCTTTCTATATGTGGCAGATGTTCACGCTTTTCTCCTGTCAGATGAAGAGCTTGATATTGAAAGTGAAGAGGAAGTTCTTGCTGTTGGCGTTGATATGGACACTGATGTTCAACCCACTGAACAAGAGCATCAGTCTGATAAAAAAAAAACTGAAAAGTCACCCTTCCAGCCTAATGATGACTCTTCTGACTCTACAGCATCTTCGTGCCCTGAAGAACTTAGGAAATATGATAATGTTCTTCCTTTCACTGAAAGACAGCTGGTAATGTACTTACAGAAGGCTGCTCAGAGGTTGTATGATCGTGTTACTGATGAACTATGGGATCAACAATTATGCTAATCTCAAGGCTTCTATTGAAGAAAATTTCATGGATAATGGTGAACACAGGGAAATAATTTTCCAATCTCTTGACACCCTGGATGATCAATTAAAGTAGTTTCTCAAAGCTTTTCAGGATGCTCACACCAAACTTGACAACATCAAAGAAGATGTCAAAGAAGACCCTGTATTGAACAAGAAAGTTCTTGAGGTTACTGACACCTATGTCAAGAACTCTTCCAGCCTCACTGAATCATCCAAATGCTGAACAACTCAAATGTTCAGGGTATAAGTTTAGTAGAAGCGATCCAGTCCTCTCTCAGTTTGTTGTAAAAGAATGTGGCAAATTTGGCTAAATCTTCAACTTCTATGGCATGAAATCTTGGGCTTAGAATGACAGCTCTTATGACCTCTCAAGCCAAACTTGAGGAGAAGTTCAATGGTATTCAGCAGGACACTTCGCATATCAAGTCCATGGTATCTGAAATCTATCAAGCATTCAAGGGTCAATTTGATCCCTCAACTTCAGTGCCCGAGCCAACTCTTGCTCTCACTGAGTTCCAAGAAACAGTTGAGGGGGAGAAAGTCACTGAAGCTACCACAAGTGAAGAAACTCCTTCTCACACTAAGGGGGAGCCAACTCAACCTACTGCAACAACACCATTATCATCCGTTCCTCCTCAAGATAAAGGCAAAGGTATACTCACAACACCTGAGCCTAAGCAACAAACTTAATTGGTTCCTGCTTCTAGAATAGTCAGACAGGATCGTGATGAACCTATCAGGATACCTTATGTGATAAAAAACAGACTATATCACCTGACTGCGGAACATATGAGTGCTTACCTTACAAAGGAAGAACTAGCAAAGAAAGTAGTTGAGGAAGAAAGGATGAGTAAAGTTGCCCTAATCGAGGTTGTTCGTGAAGAAGCTGAAAAGCTTGGTATTGATCCTAAGACACTGGCAGGTTGACAAGCTGATGAAAAGTTAAAAAAAGCTCAGGATGCTGAACTGCTTGCCCTCAAGAAGAAAAGGGATGAAAGAGAAAATAGGATGACTAAACTGAGACAAAAAAGGATTGATCATTACAACTGGGTAATGACAAGCAAAAAGAAGCCTGAAACTATTTCTGGTATCAGGATTCATCCCAACACCAAACCTGCAGTTTAGTGTCTATAGATGACAAAAGAACCAAGGCACAGTTAAGTCAAAAGAAACTTCTTTTCTTGTTAGTTTTTCAAACTCTAAGCGGTGAACCCTAATCGCCAGTAGTATGGGGGCAAGCCTGATTGATATTTTCCTCTAGGGAATAGGAATGCTAGTAGAAATATATGAAGGGTGGGGTTGAGGATATTTCCTTTTTTTTTATCTTTTAAGGTTTTTAGAAAGCTAAGGTAAAATCTCTAAATAGTTTCTACCGATTACTCGCATTTGAATACCAATCACTTCTGCCAGCTTATGTCTAATGAGGTGTGTGCTCGTGATGATGATGATTAAAGATGTGTTCACCTAGATACTATTACTCCCTAGTTATCTTTTATTGGTCGGTTAAGTTGTCACGTCTTTTTATCTTAGCGTTGTATTCTAAAGGTCGTAAGGGTATGCGTCACCTAGTTCTTTGAGGTTATCTATTCATATATGACCCTCCTGGTTTAGGTAGTTCGCCTAAGTTTCATCCATCCATAGACCTTGTAAAGCATACTCAATCACAATAAACAAAGATGCCTGTTGCACTCCTAAGCCAATTTCAATTAAGATAAGAAACAACCTAACAATAATCAATAACTAGGTTTCATAATCTAAGAAACACACAAAGTAATTTAGCTAGCTACATGAATGGTTGCAAGCATACACACAATCAATTCATATGAGATAGACATAATGATAATTTGGATTAATAAACTTATTTCGATGTGTAAAATAAGGTATGGGATCCTAAGATACTGCCCAAGTTACAAACGAATTAGTTTTTCTCCAATGAACTTACCTCCCAAAATGAAAACCCAATCTTATATAGATTACAATTTATGACTTGGCGCACCTTTTTGGGCGGAAGCTTCCCAAATCGTCATTAGGGGTTTCGGCGGGCCAAGCCATCCTATGGGACGGCATCACCTTAGAGTTGTGACATCATGGCTTCTTGAGTTGGGGCGTCGTCTTGATTCTAGATTTGGGCCGTCCGAGGTGAAAGCGACACCCTCTCATTATTAAAAGCGTGGCGACGTCCGTTATGTGACGACCGACCAACTGCCGCATTGCATGTTTTGATCGTCTTCATAGGGACGCCGCCCTTTGGACACGCCGTACTATTGATCGGCCTTGGGAGGCTTTATCTCGACTGCCATTTTGTCCATGTATTCGCCTTTTAGCAAGTGTGCTTCATTCAGATTTTGCTTCAAAAGACCTAAAGTAAAAGAACGAAATGAACGGATATAAAATATGTTCAATAGGGCTTAAATGACCCCAAAAGCGTACGTTTAAATCATATCAAATATCCCTACACCGGTATTTGTTTGTCCTCGCAAATTTGACCAATCAATTTATAAGTTAGGGGGCATGAAATATTGGTTTAAAATAGTTTACACCAATTAAAAGTACCACAATAGTCATAACTAAATGAATTATATATAGCACCTCACAAGTGGTGTTTGGATTTCTCTCTCTCATTCCCTTTTATATGGAAATATGGTTGAATGGAAATGAAGATAAACACTCATTACGGACATAATACAGATTACCATAAGCTTGAGACTAGATCAAACCTCCACCACTTCTTAAGTAAGCACCTAGGATCAACTATCTAAGAGGTCTTTACAACAAGTTATAACGTTAGGCTTAGGTGAAAACAAAGGTTTTTTGTTGGATAGGAGATATTTAGTGGTGGCAAGTCAAAAATCTTATGTTACAAGCATTAAAAGCGATTGCCAGCTAAGCTTCCGACTTTAACTCTAGATAATTGAAACAAAACAAACATAAATTTAAAAATATAAACATAAAGATAGATGAAAGGTAGCCGGTATGTTTTTCTTCATTTTCATTTTCTTCAATTTCTTTCTTTTTTTTTTTTTACATACTTCTACCATCCTCTCAATATCAAAATATTAGGGATTTATAGGAGCATCCCTACACTTGAGTTTTTATTTAACTAATTGACCCGATTTGAAAGATCAAAACACTTTGAGTATTTAATTAAGAGACAGGGAATTTAAACTTATCGTTCTTTCCATTACTCCATAAAATATTACTTTTACCCATGAGTCCCAATCATCCCAAAGCAACAAAAGATTTGACTTCGACTTAGAACCATGCAAGTAACTAGATATTTGAATTAAGGGTTTAGTAATTATAACAATAATGCACTAAAGGTGAGTGCATACAAGGTAGGCTAAGGCGATTTGGGTGCATTTGGGGTGGATTATAAACAATGCTCTTCATTGATATACTCTAGAAAACCAACATCACGAAACCAAAGGATAGGCTCACGAGGGTGTTAACTAGATAACGTACGGCAAGGGTGGGGAATTACCTCAAATGTGAAGAAGTAATTATAATACATGTATCAAACAAGGGTTATCCTAATGCCTCTTATCATTTAGTTATTCCTAACTACACAATTGTAGTCTTACTAGCGATCTCGGGATGCATCACAAAATAAGTTCTAGAATCTATTATACTACCGGTACACTCTCTAAGCGTTAAAGGTGAATGCTTTTATTCCTAAAGATCTAGGGGCGAACCTCACATTTTTCGGGTGGAATTTGAGTGGTAAACGGTTTTTGTGCTAGTCATATAATTCCTATCCATGAGACGCTTTATTAAGACCAAAGTTTAGCTCGTAAATGTAATAAAAAAAATTTAATTTTGTGCTAAAATTGCCCTAACGAATATTTCTCATAGTTTATTACACAAATTACCAAGGACAAAAATAAATGATCAAGAAAGTGAATAGTTTCTAAGTTCCCGTTTTATTCTCCCTCCCTACACTTAAACTGAACATTGTCCCCAATGTTCCCCGAAAGTATCAAAGTTATGATAAAGGAAGGTAAGTAAGGAAAAGAAACTAGTACTCCCCTGATTAGCTCGGTAGGATATGTATGAAGTTGCGGTTAAATTCTTTTTCAAGAAGAACGCATGAGTAATAAGCTTCATCCAATGAGTGTTTCTTCTTCTTTCCAAATATAACCTGCACACTTAAAAGAAAACCAACGAAACCTTCGCGTAAAATTGGCGGTAAAACTATATATGACGCACAACTACACTAGAAAGCAAGTAAGATATAATGCTTTTGGAATGGATGTTTGCAGTTTATCTGGAAAATTAAGACCTGGGAATTTCCAAAAAAATTTTAAGTTGCACAGAAAACGAAAACTGATTAATCTGTTTCTACATAGGTTGACGTCGTCAGGCTTTAATCCTGACGCCGTCAGGTTGTCCTGACAGAAAGTGGTCAATTTCACTAAAAACCTAGAAAAATTCCTGGAAAAATTACATCTTTAAAACCTGGAAAAATTCCTGCAAAACATCCATTATGACTCAATACAAACATTTAACTCTAACAAACACACAAATATATCAATTTCACTAATTGTAATTCTTATTTTCATGTTCTTCAAAAAACGTATGTGATCTTACCTACACTTTTCTTTTTGTAAAATACTTTTATATGTAATTAAGACGAAGTTAAAGACAAAATAAAGCATTTTCATAAAGTCTAACATGAGAATAAACAACATTGAAAAAAAGATATAAGACACACAAAAATTGAAAACAAAACAAGCAAACAATTAAGCATGGGTTGCCTCCCACGAAGCGCTTTTCTTTATTTACGAGTCTTGTAGCTAGACTTGAAGTCGTGCTCCTACGTACCCATGTAAGTAAGTTTATCCTCAAGAATGTCATAGGGATCAAACTCATCTTTTAACTTCCTATTAGTACGCTTAGTCCGGTATGCTTTTCTAAATTTTGTTAATACAAATAAGCCGTAAAAACGTTTATTTATATTATACGATCTTCTAATGTTTTGTCGATAACAAACGTAAAATCATTTTAACGAAACAAATAAAATACGTAAATGGTTTGAGCCAATAGTTTTCTAACACACTTACGTTTTCACACAAAACACTAAAACAAGTATAAGTGATTTTATGATTTTGTAATACATATGTACAACAACTAGTGTTTACATATTGGGAAAATATATACATAACTAGTATTTATTATAATGGGTAATACTATTGGGTAGAAACGTAAGTATTTGACCCATTGATCAAATACATTGAATGTAGTTTGGTACAACCCAAAGTCCGTGACCCTTACCCATGGAACTTGACCCATAACCCATTGCATGACATCATGCTTATGTCATATATGGATAATATCCATGACCCATGGTTTTAATCCATGGCACATAGTTTTAATCTATGAAACATGGACTAGATGCATTGCATCTTGAAGGTACATTGAACCTACTTGATATACATGACCCATAACCCATGACCAATGACCCAAAACCCATGGGCAAAAGGGAGCGTCCCACGGATCCCAGTTAATACACTGGACGGATCCCTTAAGGGAGGGATCCGGGGAAAGAGGTTCTCTATAAATAGTGAGCCATTTCTTCATTGTTACTTACCCCTTTCTCACATATTTTCTCTTTGAGTTATAAACTCTCTAACCTTAGATCCAAGTGATCTATGTATGTAGTTTTGTTTTTGTGTGATTCTCTAGGTTCCTCTTAAAGGAAAGATCGCCATCTTTTGAAAACGAGCAAGCTCAAGTCCATGAGTTGCCATGCTTCGTTATCATCAAGATTACTGAGGTTCTCTTGTTGATAGTTCTCTTCTTTCTCATAAGAAGTGTAGTGTTGAAGACATTAGTGATAGATGTCTAAAGGGTCAAGACGAAGACATTAGTGAAAGGTGTCAAACGTCCATATTAGAAGCACTAGTTAAGAGTGCTTGGAAGTCAAGTCTAAAGGCATTGAGTTTGTCTAGAAGTCAAACCAAGGGCATTAGTGAAAGGTGCCTAAGGTGTACATTCGATATGGTGTGTTTCGATGTACAAGATAGATTAGTATTGGATCCATGGATATTGATATCCTTGATGATGTTGTAATAAGGAGTTAGTCTCCTTTGGGGTTTTAGGTGTTGTGTAGTGTTGGGTAGTAGTTACTCCATTGTAATGGAACTCGGTATCTAGCCTAATATCGAATAAAGGGTAGGCGATGTTGTGATAGGTTTGGTTCTCCTTGGTGAAAGAACCCGGTGGTTAGCCTAGTACCGGAAAAAGAGTAGGCGACGTTGTGAAGGCTTCTCCGCCATAAGGATTTGGTATTGTGTAGTGATTACAAACTCTCGAGTAGGTGACTCGGGGAGTGGAGTAGGGCAAGGAAGGTGTCCTAGTATCCGAACAACTATAAATACTCGCGTTGTGGTTTTGTGCTTCTTACTCTTTATCTTTTCATTACTTATTTATCTTCCTATATGTTTGTTTATCAACATCCAACACACATCCAAATAAGATTGACATAAGTCGATCTAAATAGTTTAAAACGAAGTTTTAATTGGTAAAACTATTCCACCCCCCCCCCCCTTCTAGTTTTCCACAATTGGCATCAGAGCTTCGTTACCAAGTTCCTTAAAGTATATTGTACTTTAAAAACTTGATACGATCCATGGTTAATTGAAAACTACAAAGAAGGTCTTTTATAAAAGTAAATACCATGTTTTTAAAACTCTTTGTTTGGATGTTGATTAGATGACAACATTTTTTTTCTTATTATTTATTTGTACTAATCTTCTTTGTCATGTTGCTTAGTTAAAGCTCATACCTACAAAGCCATAGGAATTGCTTGGTAACAAGAATATCTTCCCTAAGAAGGTATCTAAAACACAAAGGAACCGGAATTGTCTACTGACACTTGGTGTGTCATTTGTAAAGACATTACTAAGTGCATTAGAGGTATGACTTTCCACATATCTCTAAATAACATTAACTTGATAAATAAGTATGTTTACATAGGTATTTATATGACTATCTTTTGTGCATATTCATATTTTACATGTAGCTTCATTAGGAAGTCTTTCTCGCATACGTGCTATTCTTTCGTCTAAAGTCGAGGTTTATAAAACTTATGTTTTATTTTCATTTAATCCAAAAATCATATCTCTCTAATAATAAAACAAAACACAAATCTCAAAAATTCCTCATTCCCAATAAATATCCCTTCCGATCACTTCTCTACCAAATCTCCACTTTTTCAAATCTTCCACTTTCAAAAATTACCTCTCATTCAAAACTTCATCTTCCTCATCTCATCTCATCTCAAACCAAAACCAACAAGGTTCGTCATAAACATGGTTTACATCACCTCGACTCATCCCGTAACACTCATCGCTTCCGTGTTCCCTATGATGAAGTTCTCATATGGAGACATATACTTTGTGTTGTTAATCTACATTGGTGTTATATACCCAATCCTTTGTATCGTTCTTAGCATTGAAATGAAATATTACTAATACTCTAGTTTATCTAGTTTATTATCATAATGTGTTTGTCATTTCTTTCGATTTATATCTTTCGTGTCTTTTCATGATACATTAGAAACCATTAAATGCATGCTAAAAGAAAATGTAGGCTAATACACATATCTTGGTATAAAACTATAAGATCTAAAAATCTATGTTTTTATCAAAAATCTTTCCGTTACTACAGATCCACGGATCTCTGATAGAAGGGAACCATGGGAAACGTCCTTCTGGATGACAGTTTTTCATGCAAATTAAAAACTTCTTTCTTCCTAAAAGAAATGTTCCACTATATTGTCAAACATCAAGTGAGTTAATTATCATTGTTAATAAAAATCTAGTAAAAAGTTAGGCAATCATTGTCTTTTCCCCATAATACGTCACATCCTATTAACTCTTCTTTTCTATAGGTTTCGCTATGTCGCATGAGTATGAGTTCGATTTTTCACTCACTAGCGTCTACACTCCTAACATCTCTCTTGAGCCCAACACCTGGCAATCATGTCCGTGGGTTCAATAATCTCGAAACCCGTCACTTCCATGAAGGAAGTATTGTCGACACTCCTCTACAATACGAAGAAGGTATTAATACCTCCTTCCGAACCATAGGACTGGAATGTCTTCTCGAAATTAACGAGAAAATATGTCCAAGGTTTGTATTGGAATTCTTCCGTCAAGTTGAACTCGTTCGTAACGAGGATCGCTCTCTATCTCTTTGGTTTTTGGATCAAAAACAAAAAGTTTGTCTTAACCCTTGGGCAATTTGCTCACATCCTTCGAATTCCAAATCATGGACAATGTGCTTTCGCTGAAGATTGGTCTCTTGATTCTCTCTTCAACTTTCGGGAAGAAAATAGCCCATATTGTTCACACATACCTTCCCCGGAAGATTTGACTCACATAATATGCAAACCTCGATCCTATTACTCCGATCCAAACATTATCTATACACGGGATATCCGAGAAGAGTACAAGGCTATTGCACTCATCCTACGTGAAAATGTTTGGAGTCTTAAGGGAAATCGAGAAATCCTTCCCGCTTGTTGTGCTCACATAATGTATTGTTTGCTAACACTACAACCATACAATCTCCTACTTTCTCAAGCAGGCTAATTGTAAATCTTCAAGGCTCAAAGAAACTAACCTTATGGATTGTTCTTGACACACCTTTATCATCACATCATGTACTTCGACCCTCAATTTCAAAGTCCGTTGTACGTACTTGTGAACAAGATGATGGAACCTCTAAACACATCTCTCATGAAGACTTTCTTCATTCCTGAATCAGCAAACACTCATCAACCATTTGATGATCCTTCTAGCGAAAAAGCTCAAGGAACTTAATCTTCTTTCAAATAGGATCAATCCTTAGTATCCATGCTTTATCAATGTAATGTAATTTCCTTCATGAAATAAAACATCTTACATTTTATTTCTCTATTACATTAGTGTTAGAATCTCTTAGAAAAACACTAGCATTGAAATATGATGCATTGTGTAAACCGTTGCATACCTTTTGTAAAGATTATGCTTAGCAGAGAGACGGATCCCAAAGTTTGTGCTAGACGGATCCCTACTCTTAGGGAACTGTGGGATCCGACAAAAAGAAATGCAATTGCAATCATTTTTTTTCAAAACATGTCTTTAGTTCACTTCACACTAAGCTAGACATAGTGCCTTAGGAAAAATTGAGTCCTTATCAAGTAGAGTAAATGGTTCATACTCACGCTTAACTCACTTAGATCTCACTCTAAAAGCTTGTAGATCTATCGTCTCACCAAAAACTCATTACTCTTCCGCTCTTATACTCATACATGATCTCTCACATGATAATACATCTAGCTTTAGAAATCTCTCAATTTTAGCAAATTGATTATAGTCATCCTTACCTTAAGAAGGGTCAAAATGGATCAAACCCTAGTCTTTCCATCTTAAGCTTTTAGGATATCTTCCAAAAGGTTATCTTAAGTTACTATCTGATCTCTAGGATCATTTAGCTCCATTTGACACTCTCAAGTCTTTAGTGTCATCCTAGTTCATTCATTGGTACTCATAAAAGTCCCAATTTCTTCCATAAAAGGCAATCATTAGCTACATCACTCATTACCCTTAAGCATTTGAGTACCCTTTCATTTAAGACACTTAGATGGACTGAAACACTCAAGAAGGTATAGGCATTAGACCTTACAAACATCATTGTTATCTTTTCTTAGCTGCTGAGAGACGGATCACTAGGATTAGCCTAGACGGATCCCTAATTGGGGGGAACCGGGATCCGTATGAGATTCATGTCAACTCTAGCTAAAACAATCATTTCAAGCTCATCTTGCTAACTTGAACACTCCATCTCATCTTAATCAAGTTCCTAGATCAGTACAACTCTGAAGTTGACTCTTGTGCATGCTAATCAACACATTCCAATGAGTTTTAGTGGCCTAAGTCTTGAATGCACTTATCAAATCCCTTGCTTTATAAACTACATTGTTAGGACTCCTAAAGTCATCATCCCCATCTTCATTTTCAGCACCTAGAAACCTTTAAAAACTTCTTTGAATCATCTCATCATGAGGTAAGCTCCAAGTGGTAACTCATCCACCAAAGGACCACCCAAGAAAATCGCTCGTGTTGTACACGAAATCTCCTCAACCGAATCATCTCCGGTTAAATCCACAAATGGTAGGATTTCTCCTCCAATCAAAACAATCCCTAAAAGGATAGTTCCCACAAAACTACCAATGCCAAACACCACCATACCTCCTAGACCAAACAATCCCATCTCCACTAAACCATCACCATTGGTGCCTAGAGCCCTTTCATTCACCACTCCACTCTCATCACCACACCTCTACAATCTAGAGGATTTGCCTCCTAGGCCGTCTCATCCTCCACCACCGACAACATTCTCCTCATTAGGAGGAATAATGGAACAAAATCAAGGTGTTGAGTCAACACTAGCTCCGGCTTTCTTTTAGCCGTCATCATCAAATAATCCCATTTGGATTATAAGAAATTATCAAAGTCAACCACCCGACCACATGGAAGTTGACACCTCTTTACCACCACCATCATTCTTGGTCAAGCCATCTTCAAATGCGCCTCCACCAATCCCTCCATCGTTTGAGGCTCCTCAACCCGCTTCACTTGATCCTTCACATCAAGCAATTTCATTTCTTCCATCACCACTACCTAGCCATGACAAAGATTGTTATCATTGTCAAAATGTTGAAAGTTTGATACATGAAGTACGGGAAGATCAACGTTTCATGTTTTATCACCTCCTCGAACGTTTCGACGAGATTAAACCTAAACAAACTTGAGCTAGAGGATTTTAGTGGTGTCCTAGTATCAAGCGCAACTTAGATAGTCTAGTAACTCCAAGTCATGTATCATTCCATTTCTTAATTTTTAGAGTCATGTATATTTGTCACAATTCTTAATCTCCGGTCATTTTTCAAATTTACTATTCATCTCAAGAATTTACTATTCACTTGTTACTATTCATCATTTTACTATTCATCGTTTTTGAAGTCGAGTTGATATTTTGAGAAATTATTTCAAAATTTTACTATTCACAAAACACTATTCATTCCCGGAGAAAAATTTATATTCATGATTTTTATTTATCATTTTTAGTAAACTAGGTTTACAAGTTTCTAATTCGCGTAACCGTGAGGGTTAAGCTGCATATTCATGGAACATCATTGAGATCACTTCATATAGACTAGAGTTAGTCTACATATCATCCGTAATATCATTTTCATATTAGTTCATGCATGGGTTTGCATATTTTAGTAACGTATATTTTTCTATTAAATAAACGCTATCGCATAATCATTTATTTTGAATAATTGATCCGACACTTCCAACAATCATTCAAATATATTTTTATATTCATTTTAAGACTATAAAAATTATATTATTAGTTTACCCGACGTTTTAAATTTATTTTGTATATAAATTGTTATATATATATATATATATATATATATATATATATATATATATATATATATATATATATATATATATATATATATATATATATATATATTATATATATTTTTCGTAAATTCAACTTGATAATTATTTATTCACTCAATTTTTGCGAGAAATATATTTTTATAATTTTTATGACTTCGATATATTTTATTTTGTTCCGTTACAATCGATTTCTATCTAACGCTACACTAAATAATTAATTTTATTTATCAACTAGACATTATACTTACACTTTAATACAATTATACATCAAAAATACACAAACTTTCTTCCCCTTTTCACCCTTGCCCCCCCCTAGTCACAATATGTGACAAAGTTGAGTTTTGCTACTTAATGTAAACATACACATTTTTGGTCTAGATATTTGTGGTATACAAGTCTCTTACTCAACAAAAACACATACACACACAAATTAAAAAGATGTAAATGCAAGAACTCTTCCTTTTTCTCTTATGGTGGTCGGCCAAGTCTCAAACAAGAAGAGGAATCCATAAATTTCTCAAGATCATGTGTTAATCAAGTCTTAGAAGTAATCTAGTTAAGGTTTTGAAATAAAAACCTCAAGATTAATTAGGTATATTTGGAACAAAATTCATAATCACTCAAGTAAGCTTTTTATGGTCTTTACTAATCTTTCATAATTTTATATGAGTTATTTTTATCATATTAGTACAAATCATGCAAGTATTATGTGATTCATATCACTTTTAAGTGTTTTTATTACTTGTAATGAGTTTTATTCATCCTATAATTAATCCCTTGAAACATATCATTGTTGATGATGTTTAGGAACCCATGACACCCTAAGAAGGTGTATGGCAGGTTTAGAATAGATTTGGTGTTGATTTGAAGTGATTGACACAAGTATTACGCAAGAAAAATCATTTTCGACAACTTTAGATTGTGGTCTGATCGTTTTTGCAAAATATGGAAAATTCAGCAGGTCATGAAATATTTTGGGTTATATTTCCAGAAAAATATACTTTAAAATGAAACCGTGTCGCTTGAACGGGTTAAAACGGATTTATAACGAAGAAGTTATGCTATTTTCAAGTTTAACGACGAAAACTAAATTTCTGAAATTATACTTGCTGTCAAGAGTTATTTAAGGGGCAAAAATGAGTTTTAAACCTTATCTAAATGATTCGAATTATCAAAAATATATTAGTACATACTATCACGATTCCGAGGATATATAGAACGTAGAAAATCGAGCTATATCGACTAAGTTACAATCGTTTTAATTATGGCTATCGAATCATTATTTTTTTTCACAAATATTAACACTTATATATTTCTATTAGGAAAAAATGGTTATCGCAAGTGACCATGTTTGCTTTCCTTTTTCGATAGAGCACTTTTGAGAAAATAATGTCTTTAAGTAAAAGTGAGTTCACCTGGCCTATTTTCCAAAAGTTCAACCGCTCACAAACGGTTGTAACAGTAATATACAATCTCTCGAACTTTTCCAAAAACTACTCATAAACTATAATTTCTTGATAAATCACTAAGCAACTATTGTAGGATGTCGTTTCAACGTAAGTACTTGTAAAGTATTTTATAACATGACGAGATGTCATAAACGTGTATTTTGACGATAAACTTCATTTTCAAAAATGTACAAGTGGTATGGATATCATATGAATTTGCATGCACGACATTGTTTCATGACTTACATTATAACATATCATTCATATTAGGTTGCGGATAGAGATTGCACCTCATTTCAGTGTATCCACTTTTGTCATCATAATCATTGCATCAGGTGAGTTCGTAGCCCCACTTTTACTCGTTTAATTATTTTATAAACTCTTCGGGGGAGATACATGCTCAACTACCTGCTTTTACTTTACACTTATATGAACTTAAATAACTGTTGTTCCACTACTTATGTTAGTAACTAGATTATGCCCGAAATAAATTGATACTATGTTATGAACACTATTATTTGAACCACTTTTCTTGATTTGAGCCCTTCAACATATATATTTGAACTCTTTTAACTTGATAGGAACCTTTTGGCATAGATTTGAACACTTTAACTTGATTTAATTCTTTTGACATAATTAATCTCTTTTAACTTGATTTAAAACATTTTGACATATAATTAATCTCTTTTAACTTGATTTAAAACATTTTGACATATAATTAATCTCTTTTAACTTAATATTGAATCTTTTGACTATTTTGAACTTGTTTAACTTATTATTGAACCTTTTGACTATTTTGAACTTGTTTGACTTTATATTGAACCCTTTGACTATTTTGAACTTGTTTGACATTATATTGAACTCTTTGACTATTTTGAACTTTTTTGACATAACATTGAGCCCTTTGACTATTTTGAATCTTTTGGTATGTTTTGAGCTCTTTGATTGTTTTGAACTTTTGAACTCGAATTAAACTCTTGAACTTAATTACGAACTTTTGAATGGAACACTTGAACTTAATTACGAACGTTTGAATGGAACCCTTGAACTTAAATACGAACTTATGACTTGTTTGAACTTATTGAACCGTACGTGCTATGACCTTGACCTAAAGTCTCTCATGATCGGAGCATCACTATAAAGTCTCCCATGTTCGGAGCATCACTATAAAGTCTCCCTAAGTGAACGGAGCAATACTAAGTCTCCCTTGTACGGAGCAGGACTTCTCCCATGTTCGGAGTGATCTTAATTGTATATTAATAGTTGTATGATGTACCGTCCGTACATTCACATTGTTAGTCTCCTATTAGTAGGTAGTATGGATAGCGCTATTGAGGTCCGCCAACCTCTCGTTCAACTATGTTACGGAACGCATATAATTTATTCTAGGGGCTTTGCCTGGCATACATTATTATATACGTGGTGCTATACTATGAACTATTATGACAGTGTATACTTGACCACTAGACACACTCTATTTTGTGCAATGGGTTGTGAACACACATGTTGCAAGTTTTATATGGGCGGAACTTGGAACTGAGTGGATTTACAATGCCTTTGCTTTTTGAACTATTATGATAACGTGTACTTGACTTCTAGACATACTACTTCTTTTGCTGTTGTGAACACAAGGGTTGCAAGTTTTAGGGCGAACTTGGAACTGAGTGGATTTACAATGCCTTTGCTTTGTGGACTATTCTAAATGACCAAAAACTTTGCCTTTGCTGCATGAGCATTCTTTAAAAGCTTTACATGTTAGACAAACTCTATGAACTCACTCAACCATTGTGTTGACACTTTTTAGCATGTTTTATCTCAGGTATCTAAGGCATTCACTTCATGGCATGCATGTAGACTTATCACAGAGTCGCGATGTCGACGCGTCTCATATATATTTTATGCACTTAACTATCGTTTGATTGTAACAAACTCATTTTCAGTACATTGGAAATCTTTTGGGACCTATGTTTTGTAACCTCTAATTATTTTACTTAATCAAACGATATTTTCAAAATGACACTTTAGGTCGTTCGATATAACTGTAACTTTGATGCTATGATAGTCATCCCCCAGGTATTCCATTCCGCTGTAAAACAGGTAATTTGGGGGTGTGACAATATCATATCTCTAGTTTTATTAAATGAAATTTCATGATATTTGCTATATTTCTGAGTATATGATTATTTGGTATAATACATATCTCACTTTGTTGTCAACATTATTTGTTATATCACCATTACTGAATCTTGTCATCAGACAGACGGATCCCTGAAATTTTCCTAGACGGATCCCTCCAAGAAGGGAACCGTGAACCGTGAGATCCGTGAAACAGAAGACAATTTTTTTACTAACTTTAGTCTTATTTGCAGGAAATTATGCATTATATATTTGCTTTCTAACCTTTGTTTTGTAGATTTTCAATTTACACATGAAGACTTTGACACACCAAGCTAGGGGGAGCTTTGTGTCAAAGCAATACATTGCAAATTCACTTGCAAAAATTAGGAATACAATTCATGACGTCCCTTTGCATAGTTGGAATCATCAAGGGGGAGCATTATCGTCGTCAAGACGGAACTATTTGCAAAACTTCATTGCAAAGCATTAGCTTAGTAGTTTTTATTTACTTGACGCCCTCACAAAAGGATGGACTCGTCAAGGGGGAGTTAAGACGAGAACTCTTCCCGTCACTTGCTCTCTATACTTTTTTCTCTTTTACATGTTTTTCCTAAGAACATTGTGTTAGTTTCTTTTCGACGCACTTTTTGTTTCGACAAAAAGGGGGAGAAGAAAGTAAAAACTACAAACTCAAACTTTTACGAATTTTAGTTTTTCCTTGAAATAATTTTATGTTTCTCATCATCAACAAAGGGGAGATTGTTAATACAAATAAGCCGTAAAAACGTTTATTTATATTTTACGATCTTCTAATGTTTTGTCGATAACAAACGTAAAATCATTTTAACGAAACAAATAAAATACGTAAATGGTTTGAGCCAATAGTTTTCTAACACACTTACGTTTTCACATAAAACACTAAAACAAGTATAAGTGATTTTATGATTTTGTAATACATATGTACAACAACTAGTGTTTACATATTGGGCAAATATATACATAACTAGTATGTATTATAATAGGTAATACAATTGGGTAGAAACGTAAGTATTTGACCCATTGATCAAATACATTGAATGTAGTTTGGTAAAACACAAATTCCATGACCCTTACCCATGAAACTTGACCCATAACCCATTGCATGACATCATGCTTATGTCATATATGGATAATATCCATGACCCATGGTTTTAATCCATGGCACATAGTTTTAATCCATGAAACATGGACTAGATGCATTGCATCTTGAAGGTACATTGAACCTTGATATCATGACCATAACCCATGACCCATGACCCAAAACCCATAGGCAAAAGGGAGCGTCCCACGAATCCCAGTTAATACACTAGACGGATCCCTCAAGGGAGGGATCCGTGGGATCCGGGGAACAGTAGCTGTTTTCATTGTTACTTACCCCTTTCTCACATATTTTCTCTTGAGTTATAAACTCTCTAACCTTAGATCCAAGTGATCTATGAATGTAGTTTTGTTTTCGTGTGATTCTCTAGGTTCCTCTTAAAGGAAAGATCACCATCTTTTGAAGACGAGCAAGCTCAAGTCCATGAGTTGCCATGCTTCGTTATCATCAAGATTAATGAGGTTCTCTTGTTGATAGTTCTCTTCTTTCTCATAAGAAGGTAGTGTTGAAACATTAGTAGCATAGATGTCTAAAGGGTCAAGACGAAGACATTAGTGAAGGTGTCAAACGTCCCATTAGAAGCACTAGTGAAGAGTTCTTTGAAGTCAGGCTAAAGGAATTGAGGTTGTCTAGAAGTCAAAACCAAGGGCATTAGTGAAAGGGCTAGGTGTACATATCTGATATGGTTTGTTTCATGTACAAGATAGATATGGATCCAGGATATTGATATCCTTGATGATGTTGTATGGGAGAGTCTCCGGGGTTTGTGTGTTGTGTAGTGTTGGGTAGTTCCTCCATTGTAATGGAACTCGGCATTCTAGCCTAGTACCCAATAAAGGGTAGGCGACGCTGTGATAGGTTTGGTTCTCCTTGGTAAAGAACCCGGTTAGCCTAGTACCGAAAAAGAGTAGCGATGTTGTGTAAGGCTTTTTCGCCATACCAGTTGGTGTTGTGTAGTGATTACGAACTCTCAAGTAGGTGACTCGGGAGTGTAGGAGGGCAAGAATGTGTCTTGTAGCCTAAACCACTATAAATACTCGCGTTGTGGTTTTGTGCTTCTTACTCTTTATCTTTTCATTACTTATTTATTTTCCTATATGTTTGTTTATCAACATCCAACACACATCCAAATAAGATTGACATCAGTCGATCTAAATAGTTTAAAACAAAGTTTTAATTGGTAAAACTATTCAAACCCCCCCTTCTAGTTTTCCACAAACTTCTCTCCATCGGGATCATAGATTGTCATCCTAATGTGCCATTCTCCATTCCAATCACTAGGTGGTCTATCCCAACTCCAACTATACTTAGGCTTCCCACTCTCAACTTTCCACCAATACATGTTAAGATTAATAGGCAAGGTTCCTAGGAATTTGGTAATCTTCCTAAACACTAAAGTATCCTCAAACGGGTTCACTTCAATGTCCCTAGCCAATTGTTGTTCGTTGAGAGTCGAGTTACTCACGAGAGTTTCTTCTAGATAGAAAGGTCGTTGAGGGCCTACCAAATCTCTATTGGTCCAAGGTCCATATCTAGATGGTCTTTTATCCAACATGATCTCATAGGGTATTTGTTCATCCTGTTTGTAATAGATATGCTTCTTGACATCATAAATGGACCTAGCACTCCCTTCTCCTACCACTAGTTTAGAAATCTTACAATCAATTATGGCACTAGCGGTAGCTAAGAATCCTCTTCCAACTAAAAATGAGCATGTTGGGTCCTTATTCATGTCTAGCACATGGAAATCCGCTAACAGAGTTAATCGACCTATGTGTACTACCATGTCCTTTATTATCCCTACTGGATATGCAATACTACAATCCGTTAAACCTAAGATGGTTTCCGTTGATTCTATTTTTCCTAAGTTAAGGCTTTTATGGAGGGACAACGGAAGAAGGTTGATGCTTGACCCTAAATCGGCTAATGAGTCAAAAGCTTTGGAATTTCCAATGCTACAGGAAGAATGAATAGCCGGGATCATCTAACTTCTTAGGTAACTTATTTTGCACAATCGGACCCGTTCTCCAATTTTAGTTCTTGCTCATATTTATCTTTTAAAGCATTATAGTAAGGTGCACGAGTCAAGACTTCAAGAACCGGTTTTTCTTGGTGGAGCTCCTTATACTCCTCTTCTAGAGTGGGTTTGGGTTCTTGGTTGATTGGTGTCTCAAGAGTTGAGTGGACCGTTTGTGGAAAACTAGAAGGGGGGGTTGAATAGTTTTGCCGATTTTAAGTTAGTTTCAAAAACTTTAGATTCGATATTATGTGAAATGGTATTGATGAAGAGAAAGTATAGATCTAACGGTAATGCAAGTAAATAAAGTAAAGTAAAGGATAGAAATGATACAACCGATTTATAGTGTTTCGGCTACAAGGACACCTTCCTTGCCCTACTCCACTCCCCGAGTCACCTACTCGAGAGTTCAAGCACTATGTCAACAAACTCCTTCACCTGGAGGAGAAGCCTTCACAGCGTTGCTTATACCTTTTTTAGGTACAAAGCTAAATCGAGAGTCCGTAACACGGTGGACCAAACCAACACCACTATTACACAACAACTATGTGAAATATCAAATACAAGATCTTTGCTACAAAAATCTTTTGGAGGAACAAATCAATCAAGGACCCCTTGCTTGGATGACTTGTAGAATGCTCATTGATCTCTAGAGAAGGACCTATATGAGAATCACTAAAGAAAGAAAGAAGAACAACTCTCTAGATCAAGTGATCTTTTTGTTAGAAGAGAATGAGAGTATATGAGAGAATTAGTAAGAAGAGGGGTTAGTTAGAATGAAGAAATGGCTCTCTATTTATAGGCAAAACTTGCCAATGTTCCCCGGATCCCACGGATCCCTCCCTTAAGGGATCCGTCTAGTGTAAACCTAGGGATGTGGGGACGCTCTCTTGCCCATGGGTTTTTTGGTTATGGGTCATGGGTTATGGGTTGGTCCATGGGTATTTCATTAGATACAATGTATCTAATAGATGCAATGCATCTAGTCAAATGGGTATGGGTCAATACCATGGGTTATGGATATGATCCATGGGTTGTGATTTTTACCCATCCTAATAAACTATTACAACAAATGATTTATTACAACAATTTGTATTAAATGGCAATATGTAAATGCTTTAAAAAAATAACATGTATCCTTATAATTTTACTTATGATAACATTATATTTGTTATCAACAAAACACAAAGAGATCGCAAAATATTAATAAATGTTTTTACGGTTTATTTGTATTAACAATCTCCCCCTTTTTGTTGATGACAAAACATAATGTTATGATGAGTAAAACTTAAGATTAGATGTATGTTTTGAAAGCCTAAGTTTTACTTCTTCTCCCCCTTTTTGTCGAAACAAAAAGTTAACCCAACGAAGAAATAAAAATGTGTAAAAATAGTCTACGTATCGCTTACTCCCCCTTGACGGTAGCTCCCCCTAGTTTGGGGCGTCAAGTGAGAAAAATAAAAAATCCTACAAAGAAAAGGTTAGTAGTAACATGCATAAGTAATCTTGTGATTGACGAGAATCAATATTGGTTGCCAAGGTATGTAAACAAGGCCTTGTAATAAAACAACAAAATGTAGTGGTATTTATGCCACATACAAGCATGTAAAAGTAAGAACAAGACTTGTTCTTAAAAAAATGACTCAAAAGAAAAACAATACTAAAAATAGAAAATAGTAATAATGACTCCTTCCATGCTTGCATAAGGTTATGGATGGAGTTTTGATGAGTAATGATATTGATGCGATCAAGAATGAGGTTGACTATGAATCGCATTTCTTCCCTAACTTCTATTGCAATATCCCTAGTGGATTGGCAATGTTCACAATGTAAGTGATGTGGGTTGTTTTGATTTGTGAGATGCGGAAGATGTGGTGGAAAAATAGGAAAATACGGATCAAAGTCCGGAATGTTTAGAAGTGGTGGTGGGAAAGAACCTAGATGTTCTTGTAGCTCAATGGGAGCTAAGGGTGGTGAGGTTTCAAGGTCTTTGAAAATTGTGTTTGGAGAAGTGGGAGGTGTCAAAAAGGCTATTTCTTTTTGTTTTGGTTGTTGAGATCTTGTTGGAGTCTTAAAGAGTTCCAAAAGAGTGACTTTAGGTGGTGAGTTGATGGGTGATGAAGTTTGTGTACTTGTTGGTGATGAAGGAGGTGCTATAATGGAAGCATCTTGTGGTGAGATAGTGGTTGGTGATGAGCCATTGGATGATGGTTTTGCTAAACAACAAGGCCGGATGCTAATCCGTGCCGATATCCTAGATTTTGATTGTGGTATTTTGGAAGGCGGGAGGACAAAAGTTTGGATTTATTGAAATGGATTGTTTGCATTAGGTGATTCATCTAAGTTGGAAGATCTTTTGGATGACATGGTGTTGTTTGTTTTTGAGGATGAGATGAATATGCAAGCATTTTGGGAGTCCTATTTATAGAAAGATAATGCATTGTAATGAATGCTTGACCCAAAATGTGGATTAAAATATAATGATTAGATATGAATTTAAGGCATGTGATCATGAGAACACAAGCATTAAAGGACATACTCCAAAAAAATAAATAAATGATGAAAAGTATTGAAGTTTTCATCCAAAGCTAGAAAAATAGAAGATAAAACTAGCTTCTGTCTCACGGATCCCACATATCCTTCCCTTGAGGGATCCGTCCAGCATTAAGGCTAGGATCCGTGGTACTGGTGATTCAGGCAGCTCAATTTTCCTTTTGGAAACATTTGTGCCTAGTGTGTGCCTATGCAAACTATTTGGAGTTGCGGTTATCTCGACTCCTAAAAAGAAAAGAAAAATAAACTAGAAGTGAAAAAGCATAATATTATGTGAGATAACCCGAGTGCTCCTAATTCATTGTTGCTTAAATGAATGTACCAGAAAACACATTTTAGTTATGTGTCTTTTTAGCATTCAAAAGACATGAGATGCAATGAAAGCGAGTTTTACTTTGTATTAATAATGAGCGATTTGTCTAGGCGTGAGAAATTGCTTTTGTGAAATTGATACGGGAAGAGGTATCATTTTAGAAAACGTTTTGAGAAGAGGTTTCTATGTGCGAAATAAAGCGTTTATCCTTTGAAAAGAAGATGTGTATGTAATTATGTGTTTGCAACTTGTACTTATTTTGAAGGAAATAAGAAAAACTATGAGTTATAAGTGAAAAACTTATCTTGGGTTTTGAAAATTCCCGTATTGCTTGTGAGTTGTGCGTGAAATAGAGATCCTAGACTCGGAAAGAAGAAGGCTAGTGTTTACATACCTTGTAGAGTTAAAAAGTAAATTACGACAATTGTTCCATGAGACCAAGACCAAGAAGAAGTAGGTTGAATTATTCACGCTTCAACGGTTTGGTGAGGACGTCGGCTATGTTGTCTTCGGACGCTACCTTCTCAATAGAGATGTTCCCCTTTTGAACATTGTCTCTTAAGAAGTGATGACGAATCTCTATATGCTTTGTGCGAGAATGTAATTCCGGATTCTTGCTTAAATCGATGGCACCTTTGTTGTCACATAGAATGGCTATGTCATTTAGATGAATGTCGTAGTCAAATAGCGCGCTGTTTCATCCATAGTGCTTGTTGGCATGCTTTTCGTGAGAACATATTAAACCCGGTTGTTGATATTGCTAATGTCGTTTGTTTCTTAGAAAACCAAGATGTTAAACAACATCCCATAAAGGTGCATACCCTTGTACTTTTTCGGTCAACATAATCACCTGCATGGTCAGAATCTGCATATACAATTGTTTTCCACTCCCGTACCCTTAGGATACCATAATCCTAATTGTGTCGTACCCTTAATGTATCTAAATATCCTTTTGATGGCTTCTAGATGTGATGTTTTAGGGTCTTCTTGAAACCTAGCACATAGACAAACACTAAACATGATATCCGGCCTACTAGACGTGAGGTAGAAAAGACTACCAATCATGCCACGATATTTTGTGTTATCAACGTATTCGCCATTTTCATCTTTTGTGAGTTTAGTGTCGGATGACATTGGTGTCCTAATTCGTTTTGACTCTTCTAATGAATTTCTTTAGCATCTCTTTATGTATTAGATTGATTAAAGAATATACCATCTTCTACTTGTTTGATTTGTAGACCAAGAAAGAAACTAAGTTCTTCCATCATACTCATCTCGAACTCGTCATGCATGATTTTAGAGAAATCATCACACATGTCTTGACAAGTGGATCCGAATATAATATCATCTACATATATTTAAACAATGATTATGTGTGACTCTCTTTTCTTAGTAAAAAGTGTGTTATCAACTAACCCCATGGTGTAGTTGTGTTTGTAACATATTGGATTTCACATACACATCATATCACTAACAAAGTAGGCATATAATATAGATGAGTTTAGAGAGAGAAAGTTAGAGGTTTGGGAACTTTAGTGAGAGAAAGAAAAATCTTATTATGAGCTCCAACTCTCTACCTTGGGAGGTAGAGAGTATTTATAGTCATTACATAAAACGCCACCTGACGGGCCGTGGATCGTGCATACAAGTGGGTAAAGACCCGTCCGTCCTCCACGGTGTTACAAAGCTAAATACTATTTAACATTAAATAACTACGACTACGAGCTTTCTAACGATTACATATACTTGAGGTGACCGACACTTTAACTACCGGATTTTCCAAATCCTAACAATCTCCCCTAAGGGAGGTCACCTCAAACACACATTAAATTACATAGAATACAAACAGATATTACATTGAGATTGTTCTTGATTCTTGTTCATGTTCTTTGTTCTGTAGCTCGTAGTCTTTGATTCTTCATTTTGCATGTTTGGATAATCTGAGTGGAGGTCTTTAACTGATCCACGTGATAATGAGTTTTGAGTCAGCTTTGAGATCATCAACCACATTAATCTCTGACTCATCCATTGTGGTGTTGGTATTATGTGATGTTGTGACTTTTGGACCGACATGCTCACATTCTTGATCATGATATCTTCTTATCAGAGTAGCGGAAGCTTTCGTTGATTCATGATATTGGCGCAGCCAGAAGGTAAGCATGGAGTGAAAATATTCGAGTCATTGATGCACTAATCATGATTTCTTTAGATATGAATGTGTTGTGTGAGCATGCGGCTATAAATTGACCGCTCCATTTCGATCACCGCAAACGTGGGTGTACCGCATAAAACAGCTTAGCAATAAAGCTTACGAAAGTGTCTTTGATCACTTTCGTTGAATTGAGGTACACGGCCCACGGTTCCTCGCTGATCAAGATAAGTACGCTCGTGATCGTATAATTCAAGAATTTCCTTGACAGGTTTCGCAAATGCTCTAGCCGTTCTCAAACCGAACGCCTCAAAGAAGACAACACGGAGTGAGTGAACCAAATAAATGAGATTCACCGATTGATGAAAAGAGATTTGAAAACAATCGTGTATTGCTCAATAGAAATTGTTTTTGCAATACAACGAAGGTTTTAATGAAAATCAATTATCAATCATAAACACCTTTTATTTTGAGAAATAAGTACACAATCGATGTGCTAAAGAAAAGAGTTTTAAGCACAACGACCGGTTTTTCAAAGGTATCCGTCAATCCATAACCTGAACCAGGATTCAAAAGATTGAATCGCTCCATTGTTTCGCTCAGCTTGTCACATGGTTGATCTATTGGATAGATCTCACATGCCACCTACCAAGAGCTTGTTTGATGTTGGCTCCATAAGGCTTTCCATCTTCATTGTGAATATGTATGCATATCACTTAGATGTTCTGGCAATACCACAAGGATAATGCGTAGGACTCATAAGATATAATCTCTTTCCACATTGTGTGAAACAGAGAGTCTTCATTGAAAGTGTCCTAAAGAGATTTATATGATGATCTCGTGGCTCTAGACTCAATTGTGCATATTTGGTTCCTATGTCGGAGACTAGGAGAGGGTCTCCTTCTTCAATATCAACAATCTCTAAGAGAAAGTCGATAGATTATGTCGGTTCCCCGTGAGAATGAAACAAGCCCTTTTAAGAGGAACTTGAGTGGGTTAGAAAGTTGAAGTGCAAGGCCACCGGGTCCATGACGTCTTGTCTTCAATACCGATGTTACCTTGGTAACCACCAGTAGTATATGAATTGAACCCCGTTTCTGCCCTAAGGTTGAATAAATGGAGGGCTATTTCTTTTCACCCTTTTCACATTCAATTCTTTTTCATTCTTCAACCCCTTCAGCGCTTACCGAGACTTCATTACTAGAACCTTGTTGGGTTTATTCTGGTTCTAGCTCTATCTCACCAAGACTCTTCCCATATCTCACTTTTCTCCTTTTTTCATCATACCTAAGGACTTCTACACTATCTAGTGGATTGTCCCTCGGTAGATCCCTCCTCTCGGATCATGGGACCTCAACCTAACCTTATCATCCTTATATCACCATGCATAAAGTAGATTTGGTCGGTCTTTTGGTATTGTTCTTCTGCCATTGAAACCAATTGAAAACCATTTGAAAATCAATCAAGATACTTGTGATATAGAATCAAAGCATTTTGTATCTTAATTGTTTTGATATTTTAGAAATGCTCCCCTCAACATATGCATAAAAATTTCGAATTTGTTTAGCACATGGAGGCAAGAGATCTTTGAAATCGTTAGATTAAGAATGAAAGGTCCAATCTTTTGATTAACATTTTCTAAAATGATCATCATCACTTCCCAATCAATTTGAGTAGATAAAACATTTTGAGGAAGGATGAGGTTTTCAAAAGTTTGCTCCCCTCAATATGTGCCTCGAATTTTGAAAGAGTTTTGCACATATTAGAGGGAACCTGCACTTAGAGACAATTCAATCACGTTTCAATAATTTGAGGTTTAAAATAGATGCTCCCCTCAACATGTGCATGGAAAATTTGAAATCGCTTTGTCACATGGGGAGGAAAACATGCTAAACACTTATGAAACCATTTATCGAATTATCAGTTTAAATCCAATTTAAATCACAAATTCTCCCCTGATCACAATTATCAAATCATTTGAGATTTGTGATCTCTGTAGATTTAAATTGATTTTGAAAGCTTTTAAGGAGAACAGTGACTTGATTATGAAACGCTTTAACCGATAAGGATTGGATTTTGAGACTTTAAACTCCATTGATTAAACATGCATAATTATCTTTTGAAAACATAATAATAACCAAGGTCTTGAACCAATTGTGTAACATTTTGTAAAACATTTAGAGTAGACCTTACTCATTTAAGTGCAAATTGTTTGAAAAGAACACTTTTTGATTTAATTGAAAGATCATTCTCCCCTCAATCAATGACGAAAGTTGTTGATTGATGAATTGAGATTTTGACACTTGATAAGTTCTTTTGATTTTCAAAAATAGAGTCCAAGTGTTTTCAAAACAATTGAGTTTTCATAAGATTGCAAATATTTTTCAGAGGAATCATTAGAAGGAAAAATATTTGAAATTAAACATTTGTCTTGTTAATGACAAACATTTGTTTTAGAATCAGAGCATTAGGTTTGAAACATGAGATAAAGCATGGCTCTGTTTTTCTTTGAAAAGCGGGTTATTGCCTGAAATGACAATAAACCATTGTTTTACTTTCTCCCAAATATATATATATATATATATTTAAACATTCGAACAACATCTAAAGTCCCGTGTCACTTTTTGACTGACAACACAAAGACCGTAGATATATATCGAATCAAGAAAGAAAAGACAAAAAGACAATATTTTTGAGATTTTTCGAGATTTTCATATTTTTATGGATTTTTGAAAGTTTTATATTTTTCTATTTGCTTTTAGTTGGTTTTATAATTTTGTATTTTGCTTTTTGAATAAATATATACAAAATATAGATGAAGAAGAGACCTTTACTCCTCGCCTTCCTCCCAAGACGCTTTGAGTGTTTTCGTTGAAGGCTTTTCAAGCCAAGTCGAGGAAGAATAAACTCAAAACGCTCTCTCGGAAGAGCTTTGGTGAAGATGTCCGCTAACCGGTATTCTCGACTTCACAAAATAGAGTTCCACTACACCGCTTTCCACTTGCTCCCTGATGAAATGATGTCGGATGTCAATGTGCTTTGCTCTTGAGTGTTGAACGTTGTTGCATGAGAGAGCAATGTCACTTTTATTATCACAAGAGAGAGGATTTTGTTGAATTCAAAGCCATAGTTCGATAATTGGGATCTCATCCATAGGATTTGAGCACAACAAGATGACATGGCTATGTATTCACCTCTCAGAGGAAATAGAAGTACTCATTTGCTTCTTTGAAGACCAGCTCACAAGCTTATCACCCAAAAACGAGCACCTCCTCGACGTACTTCGACGTGTATCTTGACATCCCGCATGATCAAGATCTGCATAGGTCGTTAGTGACATACCGGTGTCCTTCGGTACCATAGTCCCATATTGATGGTTCCTTGGAGATACCGAAAGACCCGCTTAACCGCTTCAAGGTGCTTTTTAGTAGGCTTAGCCTGATATCTAGCACACATGCACACAAATAACAAGATGTCCGGTCTGCTAGCTGTGAGGTACATCGTGGATCCAATCATACTGATATTTCGTTTGATCTACCATGATCCCTGAGTGGTCCTCATCCAGCTTAGTACGCTCAATCATGGGAGTGTCAACGGTGTCACATGATACAAATCCAAATTTCTTTAAAATCTCATTTGCATATTTAGATTGATTTATAAAAATGCCTCCGGACTTTGTGAAATTTGTAATCCCAAGAAAATGACATTTGTCCCATCATTGACATTTGAAATTTGGAACCCATTTCATTTGAAAACGATCACATTCATTGGGGTCAGTCGAGGCAAAGATAATATCATCAACATAAATTTGAACGTGAATTAAATGTTTGCCCGACTTTCGGGTGAACAATGTCGGATCAATCGCTCCTTTGTCAATCCAAAGATAGAAGAAACTTTGACAGCGTATCATACCATGCTCTGGGAGCTTGCTTTAAACCGTAAAGGAGCCTTTTCAAACGATAGACATGAGTAGGATGCTCGATTCACAAAGCCCTCGTTGACCGACGTAAACCACCTCTTTAAATCTCCATTAAGAAAGGCCGTTTTACATCCATCCGATACACTACCATGTTCTTACTAGCAAAGATTAGCCAAGAAGATTCTGATTGCCTCAATACGAGCAACCGGAGCAAATGATTCTTCAAAGTCAATACCCTCCTCTTGACGGTATCCTTTTGCAACCAATCGAGCCTTGTTCTTTAAGACATCACCATGCTCATCAAGTTTCACTTTGAAGATCCATTTTAGTGTAATGATCATAGCACAACTGGAGGTACTAATTCCCATACATCTAGTCGATCAAACTCATGAATTTCTTCTAACATGGCATTGAACCAAGTCTTCATTCATGGCGGTTTTAATGTCTTTTGGTTCGACCTTAGAGAGTACGGAGTTGAAGAAGCACCATAAGGCATCGGTTGCAAGTTGTTTCCGTGTGGATACCGGACGAGAGGGGTTTCCAATGATGTTGTCCAATGGGTGATCATGTGTCCATTTTCTAAGGTGTTCATGTGGTTGTTGTTGTGGAACTGAAGTAGCAGAGTCGATGTCTCCCGATGAAGATGGTTCGATGATGATTCAGAGCAAATATATTTTCAAATGGAGCATCTTCAGGAGTAGCAAAGGGATTAACTTCATCATTGATGCCTAAAACAATTCCATGATGTACATTTGATGATTGATGATTTGTTGATGAGACAGAGTGATCGCCAGCAGCGCTTCTTGACTTAATGATATTGAGACTCAAGGGTTGACTTCATTCACAGGGATAGGAGCAGCCTCTGTTGATGGAATTGACATTTCAGCAGCATTTGGTTCATAGTGTTCATCAAACATTGGATCAAACAATTTCTTTAAATCTTCTTCTGATGAAGGTACATATGGAGTTGCTAGAGATGAGTTTGGTACAAGTGATGAACCAATGGGACTGCTTTTGAAGTGCGGTCCGAACCGATTGTCCAGAGCCATTTGACCGTCACTCATCGAACGTAACGTGAATTGTTTCCATGATATTTCGGTTCTCTTGTTGTAGATTCGGTAACCCTTCTTGTTTGGTGCATAACCAACAAAAACTCCAATATCTGCATTTGCTCTTAATTTACCTAAGTCTTGACCGTCATTCGTTGGATAGCACAAAGCACCAAACACACGAAGGTAGGAGAGATCAGGTTTTCGTTTATGAACAAGTTCATATGGAGTTTTTCCATGAGAGGTGTGTATAAGGGAACGATTTTGGGTGTAGCAAGCACTGGCAATGGCTTCTGCCCATAGAAACATTGGAACCTTTGAATAAATAAGCATTGTTCTTGCGGCTTCCACAAGAGTTCGATTTCGCCTTTCAACTACACCGTTCTGTTGAGGAGTTCGTGGAACACTTCTTTGATGACCGATTCCAACACTTTCATAAAACTGAATTAAGTCTTTGTTAACAAACTCGTGCCATTGCTCGAACAATTCGATGGTATTGTTGAGTCGAACCAAGTCGTTTGATTAGTTTGATGATGACATCTCGAGTTTCATCCTTTGTCCTCAAAAACTTTACCCAAGTAAATCGAGAGTAGTCATCAACAACTACTAGAATGTATTTCTTCCCATTTATCGTTTGCACTCTCATTGGTCCGCATAGATCCATATGAAGGGTATGAAGAACTTCCATTAATGAATTTGTGGGTTTTGGTTTGTGGGCATATTTCGTGCTTTTACCCAATTGGCAAGTGAACAAAGATGATCTTTTTCATATTTTAATCTGGGTAATCCTCTGACAAGATCCTTTCTGGAAAGGTTATTAATGGTGCCAAGTTCAAGTGATTGAGACGACGATGCCATAACCATGACTTTGTTTTAGAAGCCTTTGACAACAAGCCGATTGGAGAAGACTTCATCATGTCTTCGATAGAGATGGTGTATAGGTTAGAACCACGAGTACCTCTTAATAATTCCACACCATCAAGTTCTCTAACGAAGCAAGTATGTTTTTTAAATGCCACCTCTAGATCGAATCACGAATTGACCAACAGAGAACAAATTATGACCAAGACCTTCCACATAATATACCCGGAGATTACACTTTTGCCAACTACATAATCACCATAACCCATAATTGCTCCAAAATGGTCGTTCCCGAATCTAACATTCCCGATGAATTTACTCACGAAGTTCATGAGCCACGACCGTCTCCATATGCTTGGAAACTGAGTCCAAGTACCACGTAACGATTTGAACGATCGCAGTTGAACACGCACAAGAATGGATAATCGATAATTGGGATCCCCATGCAAGACTGGGTTCCACTTGGTTAGTAACAATGATTGGAACACCCACATCAGAAATAGAAACACCCATATCGAAATAGAAGCAATGGAATCATCGAATAGATGTAGTGCTAGTATCCGATTTGACCTATTCAAAGTATGTTCACTTCTTAAAGGAATAGTTCTACCAATAGGCATCCATTTTCTAGTGGGCATTGTCTTAGCAGATTGAGGGCAAACTGATTACCTTATGGCCAAAAGGTATCCATTGATAACCTATCTTACTAAATGTTCTTCCCGTGGGTTTCCACTATTTTCTAACTTTCTTTCGCTTTTGCCTTTTAGCCTTCTTTGCATGATTTTTAACATTAACAATTTTAATCGGCATTTGACAAAGATTAGACAAAGCATTCACACCATAATTCATGATTAGCAAATGAATTCAAACAGCACATCATTACATGGTTTGCAAATAGTATCGAATTCGAATTAATTACAAGACGCTTATGGCTAATACTAGAATCAACACGATTCGCTTTATTCAACTCAAACTTAAAGTTCCTAGGTTGGTCTTCTACTCTCTTCCAATGCACATTCTTAGCTTGTGAGGTCCTATCTTGCTTGGTATTGCCTGGAGGCTTTGACCCGCTTGCTTTAATGTCACCGATTACTCCTGTAGAGGGAATTATGGGAACATTAGTTGGTTGAACTACTTTTTGCATCCCTGAACTAGATGTGCAAGGGTCTGTACTACTAGAAGGCACATTGGTGTTCACTTTCTTAAAACTGGGCCTAGAATGGTATGTATGCTTGGCACTGGGCATGGAACAAGGCATCACAGCTTTGCCTTTTGCACCTAAGGATTTAGGACATGTTGCAATTACACATTCTAGCAGCTCTTGAGATCGTTTGGCCTCGAGGCAAGCAAACCTAATTTCTCTATCAAGAGGTTTATTAATGAAATCCTCTTCAACAATCTCACTGAGACATTCTAGACTATCCTTAAGGTGAGCACAATAGTCATGAAACGCAGGTCATTATTCCTAAGATGAGGAGGAATGTATTTAACATCAAGTGTATTTGGTCGAGGATGACTTTGATGCAACATTCTTATTAAAACAAGTGGCAGTTTCCCATTTTCCTGACTTCTCAGATTCTCAATTTCTTTTGTAAAGACGTTATTTTTTCGTTGTTTTGGTCACGAGTGACTTTCATTGAATCATATAACTCTTTAAAGTGTCGTTTAACTTTTTCATTTTCTTCTAGAAAACTCTCATTTTCCTTTTGTAAGGCATTAACTAAGTTTTGAAGATGAAAAGTTTGAGAGTATTGAGAATCTAAAGGAGGAGGCATTTGGGATCCAGTCACATTGTTCATTTCACCCTTTAATTGAGAGATTTGGGCTTTCAACTTTTTGATCGTGTTACAATGAGCTCGAATATGTTCATCACGTTTGTTAATTTCAAAATCGCATCAAATTCGGAACATCCAAGGATGTCTTGATATTTGAGGTTTTAACATTTTCTTTTAGATGTTGATATTTTAATTGTAAATCAAAATGTTCAACTTCTAGTTTAGAAAAATGTTTTACCAAATTATCATGATCATCCCTGTTCAATTTTCATCATTGCAGTTTAGAGTTAGTTTTTCAAGCTCAATGACACGATCATGGGAGACTTTCGTGAGCAAATGATAATTCATGAAATTGAGAAGCATTAATGGAACAATTTGTAGCAGTAAAACACATCTTGAGCAATACATTCAGAAATAAGATTCTCATTCAAGGTATGCAAGTTCTTCCTCTCAATCTCATTATATTTTAATGCTCGCCCATAGTCACTAACCTCAACTATCATTGCATCAAATTCCTTTTCCATTCCTTTAATATCTGAATCTATCCCCTTTTAAGACTCTCAAAATGATCTTTTAGTTGTTTAAAGAAAGGCATGACCTCCGTTAAATAGCATTCTTTTGTTTGCTCAAAACCCCTTTCCCCTTCAGTTATCCCGGTGGGTGTGATCCTTTTCTTACAAGTTTTCTCAAAATCGACAAATAGTTGAAAAATAACATATTGACTGATTAAGGTCTTGCTCTTAGTGGCAATAGTTCTAGGAACTAAATGCATTGGTTTATTTGGAGGATACACGTCGCAGGCATTTTCCTAAGGGGAGGGTTTGTAACAACAAGATTATCTGCTTTTAGCTTATCTAAGTCCTTTTCCGTAACACTTGTTCGGTGTTAACAACGTTTGAGGCTTAAACTTGTTTAAGGAGATCCAATTTTCCTTCTTGTAATCATGGGGTTTGATCGTTATGTTATTCTCTTTACATTCAGGATCTTCAAGCTTCTCATTCATTTTCTCCCTAGATGCATCATCTAATTTTCTATCTTCCTCAATGCACTCAACGCAACTAGGTTTCTGCCTAGGTTTAAGAATCTCATTTCCATCATAGATCACCTTATTAGCACTTTAGCCTTTTAATGACCTCGATTTAGTTCCTCAACAAGGGGGAATGCTATGCTTATCGCTTAAAACTCTATGCTTAGTGATCAAGTGTGCAATCTGAATGGTATTCCTTGTACGCATAACTTATTTTCAAGCTTGTTTTTCAAAGTTTTTAGATTGGAAAAATCATTCAAAAGTTTTGATTCCTTAGCATTGAATTCTTGCTTAAGCATTTTAACATTTTCTTGAAGTTCTTGTTTTTGCTTAGCACTTTTAGAAAGCTTTTCTTGTAAGGAGTTTAACTCTTGTTTTAAGACTTCTTCTCTAAAATTACTTTTTCTAATAATTGTACGCATTTGGTCATCCATCTCCTCGCCCAGTGGTTAACTCAAACTTAGCACGTTGTTCATAAATAGCAACTCGTTCTTTATAGGCATTAAGTTCAGAGATAACAGAATCATCAAGGGCACATGCAGTGTATTCATCAAAAACATAGTCATCATTGATTGCAGAAGATGCATCACTTGGTACAATCTCACTTTCACTTTGTTTCACATATTGATCATATGGGACAACATTGATATTACCCATATTTTCAATATATGACTCAATAGTTTCAGTTGATTGTACTTTGTCATGCATCTTTTGCACATCAACATCATCGTATAATTTTAATACCTCCGAAATGATTTTGTCTTTGGATGGACCAGCTTGTGGTGATGAAGAGACTTTAGGAGAGACCATTGGAGAAATGCTAGCCATGAAAATGGTTTGTGCGGTAGGTTCATCATCAACGCCGAGTCATATGCATCACAATCACGACTTGAAAGGCATTCCGATGATTGTGCCTATCTCCGAATTGGTCGCTCATCCACATCTCGCATCATATGTCTTGGCATTTCCTCAGAAGAAACAACAACTCTTCTTCATCCAAAGCTGCACCATTATCCCGAGCTTGAACAAGCAACATCTTATCCCTCAAGTACTCGATTCGAGGGCGCTTTTGGCGATGTGCAGTTCCTTGCAATATGTCCTCACCACCACAGCTTGTAACACTTGATCGGCTTTGCTTGTCCCCGATTTCCATTCCTTCCCTATTCAGATTTGCCACATATCCTCTACCGACTCCACCTCTTCCTTGTTCGTATTGCCTTTCTTGAACTGGCTGCACCATAACCTTTCCCATCTCCGGTGGCTTGATTGTGTGGATTGATGCGCTCGAGATTGTTGTTGGTGTGTGGGAGAGAGTTCATGTTTTGACTAATCATGAGAGCCGGTTGATTAATGAAGTTTCCCACGTGCATCAAAGATCGCCTTGTTTGAACATAGGATCCGGAATGAGTTTGTGATTACCATTACCCATGGGTATAACTTGAGATGCTTTGGTGGTAATTCCAATGTTTGAGTAGAAGGCGGTTGAATCATTTGATGAGCTTGTCTCTCCCCGGTTGGTTTTGAACTGATCAAGAATCCTTTTTTCAAACATAGCATGTCTCTCATTCTCAAGAAGGAAGGCATAGAGTTGCTCATAGTTTGTATTCTTCAATCCTTTGGTTAGCTTCTCAGAGGTGACAAACTTGTGCCATTCGGGATTCATGTTGTTCACAAACTTTGAGTTCAATGAATGTTTGGCATAGTCATTCCGATGTTCCTCATGTCATTAACAAGCTTGTGGAATCTCACGTAATACTCATAGACACTCTCATTTGGTTTCATCTTGAAGTGCTCAAATTCATCATAGAGTTGTGATTCTCTGTCTTCCATAGTTAATTCGAACCGAAAGAAGCATCTTGACATTATCCCACACCGCCTTGGCTTCGGTGTTGTGATTGATAAGCTTGTAGATATCCTTTGGAAGACCTTGACGTATGATGTTAGAAGCCCCGATATCAAGATCGAATCTCTTTTTCTCCTTATCATTGAGCTCATCATATGTCTTTGGTCTGTCTATCCCATAGATCATTGTTCCATCTGCAACTGTATCAATTAATTCTCTTGTAGTCTCAATCGATAAGGTCCTTCATCAATTGATTTGAGAATGTTGACCCCATTTTCCTTTCCAAGACAAGCATAACTGATTCTTTGAGCCCAAGAGTCGTAGTCAGTTCATCAAGCATGGGTGGACGAGTATCGAACCAAATGCTTGAACATCCTCGACAACAGTGGAGATGATTGTAGGTACGTTGGTAGACATGTTTAAAGATAACACGGGATTTTATAACTCAATGATTAAACCGGGAAATATATTCTTTCACGGGATTTTACTAAATCAAGAGAAAATCGTATTACACACAAAAGTTAACCAAGTTGTTAAGAATCCTTGAACCAAGTCGCTAGGCACCAAGTTGCTCAGTAATTTGAAGACAAGTTGCTAAGTTTCCAAATCGCTACCAATTTTGACAAAGAAGTCGCTATACACCAAGTCGCTAAGATGTCAAGTCGCTAAATAGCAACTCGCTAAGGACCAAATCGCTACCACCAAGTCGCTAAGAAACTTAAAGAACAAGTCGCTATCAAAATTGAAAGCAAGTCGCTACCTTACCAAGTCGCTACCGTAGTGGAGAATCCACTAAGTGTACTGTTTGTCGGCTTGTCTCAAGAGGCAAGTCGCTACCAAAACACACTACAACTCGCTACCTTTTACTGAAGCAAGTCGCTACCAAGAAATTCACACCGAGACCCAAGTCGCTACCAAGAAAAACTTTAAAACACACTTTTCAATCCAAAACAAGCTCAACCACGATGATTCAAGCTTACCAAATCAAAACCCAAGCACATATAATGATCCTAAACACAAAAGTACATCCAAAATTCAAACTTTAACACAAGAAATGAACCAAATGATGCAAAACCACTAAACTTTTTCAAACTCAAAAACCATCTAAAACCACTAGAAATCCAAAGATATGTAAGAGATGATCTAACCATGGCTCTTGATACCATTTGTAACATATTGGATTTCACATACACATCATATCACTAACAAAGTAGGCGTATAATATAGATGAGTTTAGAGAGAGAAAGTTAGAGGTTTGGGAACTTTAGTGAGAGAAAGAAAAATCTTATTATGAGCTCCAACTCTCTACCTTGGGAGGTAGAGAGTATTTAAAGTTTTACATAAAACGCCACCGACGGTCGTGGATCAGGCATACAGTGGGTAAAGACCCGTCCGTCCTCCACGGTGTTACAAAGCTAAATACTACTTAACATTAAATAACAACGACTACGAGCTTTCTAACGATTACATATACTTGAGGTGACCGACACTTTAACTACTGGATTTTCCAAATCCTAACAGTGTTTGATTAAGAATGACTTGAGTCTATCATACCTAGATTTTGGAGCTTTTTTAAGACCGTAAAGGGCTTTCTTTAACTTATACACATGTTTAGGTTTTTCAAAATTGATGAAGCCCGGAGATTGAGCTACATATACTTCTTCATTAATAAAACCATTTAGAAAAGCACTTTTGACATCCATTTGATAAAGCTTAAGATCATTAGCACAAGCATAAGCAATAAGTATTCTTATAGACTCTAATCTAGCCACGGGGGCATAAGTCTCATCAAAGTCTATTCCTTCTTGTTGGTTATACCCTTGGGCAACGAGTCTAGCCTTGTTTCTAGACACTACTCCGTTTGCATCTAACTTGTTTTTATAAACCCATTTGGTTCCTATTATGGTTTGATTACTAGGTGGAGGGACAAGTGTCCAAACATCATTAGAAACAAATTGATTTAACTCTTCTTGCATAGCCATTACCTAACTTTCATCTTTTATGGCTTCTTGTGTATTCTTAGGTTCTATGGTTGAAACAAAACAAAATAGGCTACTTTGGTTTTGGACTTGAGACCTTAAGGTTCTTTCGTTTAACTTTCCTATGACCTTATCTACGGGGTGATCTTTGGACTCTTTAATATTTATGAGTTCATTATTTGAAGATTATTCTTCTTCTTCATTTATCTTTTTCTTTATTACAATAGCTTCACTTTCAACAATCTCGTCATCGACAAGAGGTGGAGAGGGTTTGGGTGGACTTTCATCAAATTTTACATTTAATGCCTCTTTTACCTTCATTGTTTCTTTATTTAATATGACGTAAGCTTTGCTATTAGGAGAGTAACCTAGAAAGATACCTTCGGTTGATTTAGGATCAAATTTTGCAAGGCAATCTTTAGTGTTAAGAAGAAAACATTTGCTACCAAAGACTCTAAAGTGATCTAAAGTAGGCTTTTTGCCTCGAAGTAACTCGTATGGAGTTTTACCTAAAATTGGTCTAATTAAAACTCGATTAAGTATGTACGTTGAAGTATCAACGGCATTGCACCAAAAATTTTGAGGTATGGATTGCTCATTTAGCATGGTGCGACTCATTTCTTGTAGGGTTCTATTCTTTCTTTCAACTACCACATTCGATTGTGGAGTCGCGAGGGCCAGAAGTTGTGAGTAATACCATTAGCGTCACAAAAAGCTCCAAATTGCACTTCATTATCGAATTCCCTACCATGATCCGTTCTAATAGACACTATAGGACTTCCTAGTTGTCTTTGGATTTTCTTGCATAATATTTCAAAATAATTAAACGTTTCAGTTTTTTTCTTTAAGAATTTAGTCCATGTGTACCTAGATTAATCATCTACTATAACCAAAGTGTAGTAGTTGCCTCCATAAGTTTGGATAGCGGATGGACCAAATAAATCCATGTGTAGTAATTCTAGACACTTAGTTGTAGACACCATGTTTTTAGCTTTGTGACTAGAATGGACTTGTTTTCCTACATTACAAGCATCACAAAAGTGATGTTCATATTTTAATTTAGGTAGATCTCTTACTAGATCTTTGGATGATAGCGATTGAAGAAGTCGCATATTGGCATGACCCAATCTTTGATGCCATAAGGTCGAAGTATCATCCATAGAAGTAAGAAAAAGTTTGTCTTTTGGTTCATTACCAATTTTAATGACATAGACTCCATGTTTCCTAATTCCTCTTCTATGGTTATGCCATTTTTTAATATCTTACTACCGGTTTCGGTAAAAAGTACATTGCACTTTTTATCACATATTTGTCCTATACTTAAGAGGTTAAAGTTTAGGTTTTCTACGTGACACACATCGTCAATGGTTAGAGATTTGTTAGAAACCGTACCTTTACCGATGATTTTGCTTTTGCTATTTCCAAACACCACATTTCCTCCATTGAAGTATTCATATGTGGAGAATAGATCTTTATTGCCGGTCATGTGCCTCATGCACCCGCTATCCTTGACCCATTTATCAGGATCTAGGTCGACCTTTAAGCACACCTAAGAAAAAAATTAACTCAAAAGTTTGGTCCCCATTTGTTCATGGGTCCATTAGTGTTAAACATTCCATTCATGTTAGACATGTATGGATAAGGTGAATATGCATTCCATGGTGCAAAGTTTTGAAATGGAAAGCCATTTTGCATATTTGGGTTCCATCCCATTTGATGGTTACTTCTCGGGTAAACATTATTAGGTCTCCTAGATGTGTTTGGTTTTGAAAAAGATGGAGCTTTGTTTTTTGGAAAAATTGGATTATATTTTGGGGGTGGTTGTCTAGTGGTAATATGAGTTGGTTTCTTCTTATTAACAATAACAAAATCAGTTCTAGAGGAAGAAGCTATGTTATTACCATTGTTTGCTTCACAAACCCACGGATCCCAATCGTACACTAGCGGTTCCCTTTTTGTGGGATCCGTGGGATCCGCCACAACAATGGCCTGTTTTTCTATTGCTTTTACGAATTGTGTTTCTTTGTTTTCACTAGTTGATGTATCAAGTTGCTGAATGCCTAAACCTTTTTGGTTGTTTACAGCTTTAACACTATCTAGTATCATATCTAAAGTATTAGTACTCATTCTAGCAATCTTAGAATCTAGTTGATCAACTAGTGTTTGAAGTTGAACGCAAAGTTCACATTCGCCACGTGCTATTTTACCCTTTTCTAGACGTTTCAATTTTGCTTTTAACTCTATGACTTCCTTATCTAAACGTTGGTTTTGATTTTTCAAAAACTTGTTTTTGTTAATTACTTTTAAGCTAATTTTTCAAAGTTTGTCATATTCATTATGCAATGAGTCATCATCTAGCGATGAGCTACTATTGTATTCGTGACATACCTCGTCATTTGCCATGAGACAAATTTCTTCGTCTTCCTCCTCGCTCATTCCCCACGAGCCGCTCACGAATGCCTTTTGATCATCCCGTTTGGGACACTTACTAATAAAGTGGTTTGGATCCCCACATTTAAAGCAAGCACGATCATCCCTTGGCTTCTCGTCCTCTTTGCTTTTCCGGAATCCTTTCTTGTCGTCATACAGTTGTTTGACGTATCTTCCCTTCCTTCTAAAGAACTTTTTAAAGTCCCTTACCGCCATGGCATACTCCTCGTCGTCACTATCCGAAGAGGAGTTCTCTTCATCGCTTGAGACCTTTTTGGCTTTAAGGGCAACAGATTTGTGTTTCTCTTTCACCTTTGAGGCTTCTGAATCTTTAGCAAGGACAAGTTCATAGACTTTTAAGTTGCCTATGAGTTCATCAAGGGTGAGGATTGTCAAATCTTTTGACTCTTCGATTGCCGTCACCTTGGATCTCCACTTGGATGGAAGTGCCCTTAGATATCTCCTAACATGGTTACGGCTAGAAAAAGATTCATCAAGTGCTTGTAAAGATGTAATAATAGTATTAAAATTAACAAAAGAATGATCTATAGTTTCCTCATCCGATATTGAAAATTGTTCATATTGTTAAACAAATAAATCAATTTTATTATTTTTAAGTTGTTGATTACTTTGATGAGTTACAACTAAAGAATTCAAAATTTCTTTAGAAGTTTTAAGCATAGAAATTATTTCGAATTCCTTTTTGGGTAAAGCATTATATAAAACCATTTTAGCTTCACTATTTTTGGAAAGCTTTTTCTTAATGTCATCGTTTAGTTTATCATGAGGTATGTTAACTAAATTTCCTTTATCATCTTTTGAGGTAGCTTCAAAATCGCCTTCAACAATAATGTAGCAAAGATCAATATCTTTAGACTTCACATACGCTTCGAATCTATTTTTCCAATATATAAAACCATTAGTTTCAAGTAGTGGTGGTCGTTGCATAGATTGCCCTTCCTTGTAGTTTTCAGAACCCATAGTGATCGAAAAGTTTTTAAAATACGGTTTACTTTAAAACTTTTATAAACTTAGCTCTTGATGCCAATTGTGGAAAACTAGAAGGGGGGGGGGTTGAATAGTTTTGCCAATTTTAAGTTAGTTTCAAAAACTTTAGATTCGATATTATGTGAAATGGTATGGATGAAGAGAAAGTATAGATCTAATGGTAATGCAAGTAAATAAAGTAAAGTAAAGGATAGAAATGACACAACCGATTTATAGTGGTTCGGCTACAAGGACACCTTCCTTGCCCTACTCCACTCCCCGAGTCACCAACTCGAGAGTTCAAGCACTATGTCAACAAACTCCTTCAACTTGGCGGAGAATCCTTCACAACGTTGCTTACACCTTTTTCCGGTACAAAGCTAAATACCGAGTCCGTAACACGGTGGACCAAACCAACACGACTATTACACAACAACTATGTGAAATATCAAATACAAGATCTTTGCTACAGAAATCTTTTGGAGGAACAAATCAATCAAGGACCCCTTGCTTGGATGACTTGTAGAATGCTCGTGATCTCGCCTTAGAAGGACCTATATGAGAATCACTAAAGAAAAAAGAAGAACAACTCTCTAGATCAAGTGATCTTTTGTTAGAAGAGAATGAGAGTATATGAGAGAATTAGTAAGAAGAGGGGTTAGTTAGAATGAAGAAATGGCTCTCTATTTATAGGCAAAACTTGCCACTGTTCCCCGGATCCTACGGATCCCTCCCTTAAGGGATCCGTCTAGTGTAAACCTAGGGATCCATAGGACGCTCCTCTTTGCCCATGGGTTTTTTGGTTATGGGTCATGGGTTGGTCCATGGGTATTTCATTAGATACAATGTATCTAATAGATGCAATGCATCTAATCAAATGGGTATGGGTCAATACCATGGGTTATGGATATGATCCATGAGTTGTGATTTTTACCCATCCTAATAAACTATTACAACAAATGATTTATTACAACAATTTGTATTAAATGGCAATATGTAAATGCTTTACAAAAATAACATGTATCCTTATAATTTTACTTATGATAACATTATATTTGTTATCAACAAAACACAAAGAGATCGCAAAATATTAATAAACGTTTTTACGATTTATTTGTATTAACACCGTTGGCTCGGGTCCTTGGTATCTCATGAAGGATCGTTTGGAACCCGTGTTGATGGCGTTAACCGAATGGATTTTTGGGTGTGAGGGGCATGGATATCACTCTCCCTTGGTGAGCAAGAACATGAAGTCGATGAAATCAAATTCACTTTTGGGTTCTTTATAGTGTCACTTGGGAGTGCTCCAATATCTCGGTCATTGAAGGCTTTTAAGAGGGTGTCAAGCTTGGTTGTCATCTCGCTTTGTCGTTGCTTGAAATCGGCTTCAAGCTTAGTCAATCGAGCTTCTTGAGAAGACATGAATTTGGACACCATTGCCTCAAGACTAGTGGAATTTCCGGTGTTTGGAGGGTTGTTGTAGGAGGTGTGGCTTGGTTGGGACCTATTGGGTGGACTAGATGAGTTATTTTGGGATGGGTTCAAGTTTTGGCACCACCTAAGGTTAGGGTGATTTCTCCATGAGGGGTTGTAGGAATTTCCTAAGTTGTTTTGCTCGGCCTTGAAGGTGTACCACTTCTCTCCCGCTCCATCGGTACGCGTGGAGGCGTAGTCCGCAAAAGCTTATTCAGGGAGTCTTGTGCAATCACGAGTGTCGTGGGGACCACTACATAATTCACAAGGTAGAGTGATTTTTTTCACTTGGTGTGAAGGCTTAGGATTCTCGTAGGAGCTCATTAGGAATTTGACTTGATCTTCAAGTTCGAGCATCCTACGATTGGAAGGTTGTGAGTCAATGGGAGGCAAGGAGATTTCCTTGACGGTTTTGGGCAACTCAAGAGGGTCATTCCAAAATTCGTTGTCATAGAGGGCAAGGTCCTCTATTGTACCCCAAGATTCTTCCGCGGTAAGTTCACTAAGTTTGTCACCGGCCGCTTGGTCGATGGTTTGCCTAGTTGAGAAATTGACATGATCGTAAAAGATTTGGACTTGAAGCTAAAGATCGATGCCATGATGTGGGAATTTGTGGAGCAAGTCCTTGAATCGAGTCCACGCCTCGTAGAGATTTTCGCCTTGACGTTTTTGGAACATTAAGATGTCATTCCTTAGTTTGGTAGTTCTCCCCGGTGGGAAAAATTGGGGGAGGAAACGAGTGGTGAGATCATCCAAACTTGAGATGGATCCGGCGGGAAGTCGCTCAAGAAAATTACTAGCTTGGTCCCGTAGAGAGAATTGGAAGAGACGCAAGCGCGTGGTCTCCCGTGTGGTAGCATCAAGGTCGATAGAGTCAACGATTTTAAGGAAGTCCTTGAAATGCTGATTAGGATCTTTGGAATGAAGTACATGGAATGCACATCCGTTTTGCACCAACCGGATGGTGTCGGATCGCTGGGCCGTAGTTTGAGCTTGATCGGGGAACTCAATGGTGTTCCTATAGCCTTGATGGCTCGGTCTAGAGTATTCACCAAGAGTACAGCCTCTTGGCGGGTCAATTGGTGGTGGGTTGATGGGAATTGGTTGATTTGGTAGGTTTTCACCTTCCATGATAAAAAGTGATAAGGTTACGAACAAAAACACGAAGAAGGGGGATAGACTACAAGGAAGCTAATGAAAATGAGAAAAAATCTTACTTGATAGGAATCAAGCAAGGGAACCTAAACGAGATAGAGATCTAACTAGCTATTCTATTCTCCGGCAGCGGCGCCAAAACTTGATGTGCGCGGAAGGCGCGTTCGGGGTCAAAGGAAACTTCCTTTTCTTCAAGCAAGTTTTTCAACCTCCTAGGCAGTGAACCTAGTCGTTGTAGTGTAGTATGGGGTAAGCCTCGGGGATTGATATCGTTCTCTATGGGAATAGGAATGCTAGTAAGAAATATATGACGAGAAGGTGGGGTTGAGGATGATTCTTTTTTTTGAATCTTTTTTAAGGTTTTTTAGAAAGCTAATGTAAAATATCGGGGCAATTGGTTTGGGGTGGTATTTCTACCGATTACTCTACTTTATCTAATTATCTAATTACTACGGGTAGCTTATGTCTAATTGAGGTGTGCTCGTATGATGATTAAAGATGTGTTCACCTAGATACTATTACTCCCTAGTTATCTTTTATTGGTTGTTTGAGTTGTCACGTCCTTTATCTTAACGCGTTGTATTCCTAAAGGTCGTAGGGTGTGCATGGTCCCTAGTTCTTTGAGGTTATCTATCGTATATGACCTACGAAGTCGACAAGCCTAAGCTATTTCATCCATAGACCATATCATCATAAAGCATACTTAAGCATTCAATACAACAAAGATTCCTAGTTGCACTCCTAAGGCAATTTCAATTAAGATAAGAAACAACCTAACATTAATCAGTAACTAGGTTTCATAGATCTAAGCAAACACACAAGCAATTTAGCTAGACATGATAGACAAGCAAGCATTCATACAATCAATCGAATATGAGATAGACATAATGATAATTTGGATTAATAAACTTATTTCGATGTGTAAAATATGGTATGGGACCCTAAGATACTGTTCAAGTCGGACTACAAGAGAATTAGGGTTTTTCTCCAAAATTCTACCTCCCAAAATACAGAAAAATCGAATTCTATATATAGATTTACAATCGCGACGACGTCACCTTTTGCATGGGACGCCATCAGCTCGCCATCATTAGGGTTTCGTTTGGGCCAAGTCATCGATGGGACGGCGTCACCCTAGAGTTGTGACGCCTTCGGTCTTCAGTTGGGACGTCGTCTTGATTCTAGATTTGGGCCTTCTGAGGTGAAAACTGTGAGTGACGCCATTCATTATTAAAGCATGACGCCGTCAGGTTATGTGACCAGAATTTCCACTGAGCCGTCGCGTGCATGTTTTGATCAAGTCTTCATAAAGGGACGGCGTCGCCCTTTGGATGGGACGACGTCAGGTACTGTTGATCAGTCTTGTGAGGCTTTGATCTTGACTTTGCCATTTTTTTCATGTATTCGCTCCTTTTCGTCCAAATGTGCTTCATTCCAGTATTTTGCTTCTAAAAGACCTAAAAAGTAAAAAGGAACGAAATTAAGCAGTAACAGATATTAAATGTGTCGAAATAGGGCTTAAATGACCCCCTAAATGCGTACGTTTTAAATCCTTTTCAAGAACCTTCGAGGTGCATGATCCGTTTAAGTTTTCTGACTTTAGAATCACTGAACTGGATGAACTGGGTCCCATCATAGAGAAGAAGAAGAACATAATTGTCAAAAATATCATGGACTCACTGAGCAAGAGATAAGATAAATAAAAACAAATGCCTGAAGATCTTGGCATCTAATCTTTTCTTCCAGCCCCAGTGAATCAACCTGCCCCCTTTCAATCCTCTAGGAGAAAGAGGAAGACCCTGGAACGTGAACCAGAGGTCAAGATTCATGGCTTAGACTGCAACAAAGCCCTCCCAGAAGGAGTTAGATTCGTGAACCACCTAGCCATAGAACAACCTGAGAGAGGTCTAGTTTTCACCGATGAATTTGGCGAACCTACCTTCCAAAGGTGGAGCGACATAGACAAAGCAGGAATTGAAGGAATGGTTGGCTTCCTGGTGATGGCCACCCAAATTCAAAGTCCAGAGAACAAAAGGTTCAGTCATGACCTAAGGATCAATATTAGTGCACACCCTAATCAAGAGAAGCAGAAATCCAAGAAACCAAAGCTTGAAGCCCTTGGATACCAGTTGGACTAGAACAAACATCTGCTACAATACCACTATCTTTTATTTTCATTATAACTTAGGACAATGTAATATATTTTTAATGAAAAATGATGTTTTATGTTATTCATTGTTAGTTGCGTTGTAGAATCTTCAGTGTGAGAATAAGACCTTTGCTTACTCACACTAAACTTAGAAACACTTAGGCTATGTTTATATCCAAATAGGGGGAGACTGTTGGGTCAGTAAATTCCCAAACTCCCTGAAATAAAGATTTGAAGATAAAATAACCTAAGTGTTTAATAACCTTAAACATACGCAAGTCACTGAATGAACAATTGTTCAGTGAGTCATCTTTAAGAAGCTCAGAACAAGCCTAAGAAGAAAGGTTTTCCATTCAGTGAGGCGTGACTCAGTGAATCATACCTGAGCCAGAGAAGAAGATGATGGATTCAGTGAGTACTGACAATAGCTCACTGAATCCCCAGACTCCTCACCAACTATGAAGACTAAAGACATAAATCTTGAAGACATGAAGACTGAAGTAAAGGCGGGATAAAGCGGGATAAGTTTGAAGGATAAGAGAATGTCCTTATCTGCAAAGGTCAACTTACCCTGAATGGATAAAAGACTAAGATTGTGTCAACACTGACACTAGGAAAGCAAACTTGTTCCTTACTAGAAATAGCTTTGTGTAACAGAGACAAAATACGTAAGGTATTTTGTCATCTGAAGCTTATGTCGATCTTGTCTTTTAGAAAAATGGTTGTATTTCATACTTGTATAAGTAGCAGCCATAAGGTGGAGTAAAAGGGTTAAGCTTGTGCACTAAATGCTTAGACATTCACAAGCCCTTTCACTCTTCCAAATACAACTAAGGGGGTGTTTATTTTTTTCATATGAGCCACTTAATGAGTGGGCCTAACCCTTACTCCCTCTTAATGGGGGGAGTTACAAAAAATGCTCTCTCTATAATAAGTGACTCATATGGAAATGACACACACCACTTATTTTAGTAAACAAGGCCTAAGTCCCTAAGGTTAGCTCAGTTGGTTAGCATAGTTGTACTTAAGCTTAGCTGAAGTTTAGTGAGGAGAACACCATACATTGTCATTCAATCCCAAGTGCTGTTCCGCAAGCACTTGAGTAATATATTCTTTGATTAACTTTTAGTAAGAATATAAACGTTGAAAAAACTCTTGTTTATTTTACTTTACGTTTTAACTTGTTAAACTGTTTTTCAAACAAGATTGCTAAGTCATGAAACTTGGATAGATTAACTTTGTGGTTAATTCTAACCAAGTTATAAGGAACAACAATTTTAATATTTATAATCTTGTTAATAATAATTTAACTGATTTTTAAACCGGTGCACGGGTTAAGCTTATAAAAAGGAATAACATGAGTCGTTATGTTGTGCATCCAGTGACCTACGAAAATATTTTTCAGAACATCCTTACTTAATCTCATAAAGAGTAATAACATGAGTCGTTCGTAGATGTATAATCTCGTGTATTCATTTACATGTCACAGTAACTCATGTTTTTTTTTTAATTTATAATTTGTGCAAATAAATTATTTTAATTTATAATGATAATAAAGTTTATAAATAATAACAATATATTGCTGGTTTTTTTTAAATATTAAGTATATTTAAGTTCATATAATTTATTTAAAATTTTATTAATTACCTTTTTTTTTTACAAATTTAACACGTGTTCTTCAGCACATTCTATAAATTAGACGTAGATTAAAGAGTTCGACCAAATTAGCTTTAATATTCTTTTTTAATTGGCCAATAGTAATGGGGCTGAGCACGATTCGAAAATCGGACCAAATCGAAAACCGATTTGGCCCAAAACACTGGACCGAAATGTTTGGTTCATGTCTTGGTCGGTCGGTCTAATCCAACAAAACATAATGTTTGATTGTGCGTAAAACCGAACCAGACTAGACCGGACCGAATACCGAAATAATTAAAAAGTAGACCGAGGACCGGAGACCGATCCGGTTTGAGCCGGTTTCTCGATTCGATCCGGTCCGCGATCTATAAAGCTCGGCCCTAATTAATGTTATCACGTAGGCTAATTGATCAAATTACAATCTTCAACCTTCTTTCTCCGCTTTGTTATAAGCAACTCCTAAAAAAACGCATGACTTCAATGTTTTAAACCGTTTCAAATTTAGTTTAGTCAAGATATTCTATGTGGACAGTTGGCGAAAATTTATGGTGTAACTCAACCCTCTACTTACCCCCATTTCCAAAAACAGAAACTTTTATTACCCCATTGCCAGAAAAAAGCAACCTTAATTACCTTTCTTATGTCAGTCATTTTTCCATTTTACGATCGTCCAGAACAGTAATAAATAAAGCCGGACCTGATGTTGCATACCAATTTGAACGAAATAGCAGTCTCCATAACCTGTTGTAGTCAATGCGTACTAATGTCGATTTGACGTACCCATGACAACATTTTTGCATGTCATTTATTAGCCTTGATACGTTTAACAAAACCTTGAATACATGAATACATGATAATTTGAGTCAAAGTTATGATAATTATTCTGATGAAGTGTTTAAACCACGCTCTTTAATTGTCAAAGTACTAAACCACGCTCTTTAATTTCTCTTTAAAGTCTAAATTAGGATATCCAGAAAGACATTGTTTGAAAAAGTTTAGCAATACGTTCATGTGCCACTATCATTTTATCAGTTTCTACCCAAAATCTAACCTTTTACCTATATGTCCAAATATAGTGTGCGCGCACCATTTGTATTTAACTTCATCACATACTTACACATGTACATTGTCACCCAAAGGAATAAATTACGGTACTCTAAAGTTGATGCTTGCGCACAAACATTTATGTGGCTTTAACGACTTTGACCAAATTCAACAACTACCAAAAGTTATCATTCAATGTTTGGTGCGCAAAATGCGCCCACATTAAAGTATATATGGCAGCATCTCATTTGTTTAGAAATTAAAGCTGGTGCTCTAAGATGATTCACTCTGTTTTGAATTTGGTTTCTACCTAGTTTAATGTTTGGTGCGTGAATTTTGGTGCAAGGGCGCAAAAGTGACAAAACTGAAAATACAATTGAAATACAACGTTTTATGGAACTGCACTAGTAAATACAACTATATTTGGAATTTTCACCTTTTTTTAAAGCTCATTAGATGTTATTAAACGTGCATGACGTATAAAACATGAAATCGATATTAATTTATAACCTCAATAAGACCAGACGGTATGCGGAGTCCCTCACTTTTGGCACCCGTTTGGTGGTGCATAACACGAGATGTTACGCGAGGCTTTTTTTAGTTATCAAAATGACATAGGATCCGATTGTTGTGCATCTCTAGTAAAACCTGAACACTTCAGGATCTAGAATAAATGTTTTGCATAAAATGAAATGTATTTGATTTTGACCTTTTGGGTCGATGCGGGCTACTTCAAGTCAACCATTATAATATTCATGGGACATATGATGCTTCTAAGAAGCAAAAAACAAAGTTTAACACATGAAACGGCTCACATTTTCAACTCATTTACTTGTGTGCTAAGGATGTAGTTATCTCCAGACCTCACATTTAAGACATAGGCTCATATACAGAGGCATACATCATCACTCGTTTCAGTTACATTCTTTCTATTTAGTACTTTTCCACCGTTTTTAGCCATATTGTGATCATACTAGTTATAATACCCGTGCACGCACGAGATTTTTTCTAAGTTTATATGTATTATTATCAACTAAAGAACAACCTTACGTGCAGTAATTACACTCACCCCAATACTAATTGGCTTTCAATACCACTAAAATTAAATTAACAGCAGCACCCATTTTGATCTTGAATCCTAACCCTAAACAAATGATATAAAACTTACAAATTATATTAAGCTTTTCATCTCTTAGACCATGCATGCTATCAAGTCATCACCACCACGAAACCTAATAGGCTAATACACTTAGTTTATTATAATCCAGCCAACCTAAAAAAATAGATGTCCATGGAAACCAACTATCTGATTATGAAAAAATGAAAGAATACAGTAGATACCGAATTTCTACAAATAAACAGAACTATAACAATAAGCTAATCATAAACAACGCTAAGCTTTTCATAAATAATTTATTTACCTTTTTTTTTTTTTTGTGCATATCTATCACTTCCTGTATATTAAAACCTTGCAACTCTTTCATAATATCTTTATATATTGTCTCAAAACTAAAATAAATTTCAAACTGAATGAACTAATAAGTCGCTAACATCTATCACTTCCTGTATATTAAAACCTTGCAACTCTTTCATAATATCTTTATATATTGTCTCAAAACTAAAATTAATTTTAAACTGAATGAACTAATCAGTTACTAATATGGTTTAAAAAAAGAATACATGTCATCCTAACTTATTTGTCATGTGCAGGGGCGGACTTTTATTGAGGCAGGGGAGGGTCCCCCCCCCCCCCCAAACTTCGAGGTTTATAATGTAAGTGATAAAATATTTTAAGGGTAATTTGTGTAAATTTCCTTACCGCCCCCAAAAATATATTAGGATATGTAGAGTAAAGTTGCAACCGACTAGTACCCTTTCTTTTTGATGTACTACCCTGTCTACCTACCACTACCCTTTCTTTTTTTTTTTCTTTGAACTTTCAAAATCAAGAGTACAATAACTAGTTGAAACTTGAAAGATTTATCCATTTACTTCATGTTTGATTCTTTACATTTAATATTCTTTTAGTTTCTTTCTATCTTGTCATTGAATTAATTTTGTATGTTCTTCAACTCACTGAAATATGTAAATTGTATCATAATTCATGTTTTAAATTCACATATAAATTGTAAATTTGATACATATTCATGTGTTATAGGAGAGGAGGTGTTATGTTATGGGAAAACTTAAAAATCAAACACTTGATTCATTTATTATCAAAAGAAAGATTGATGATACCACCAACAACATTAGTCCAGATCCCATAAATCAAGAGAGCAAGCGTAAAAAAGCTTCAATAGACGAGCCTAATCAGAATCGAAATCAACAAGAACCACCAATTTCTGAAAATCCAACAAGTAATGTGGAATCTGTTTCTAGTTGTTTGGAAAGAGACCCTGGAAAACGAAAACTCATGTGGGATTATCCGCCTAATCAAAGGGAAGAAGTAAGAAGGGCTTATCTAAACTCGGGACCTTTTCAAATTCATCTCGAACATTATCCAGCTAAAGGTTCAATTAAACATCCCCGTAAGTTTCAATACTCATGGTTCAAAGTATTTCCTAATTGGTTAGAGTATTCTCCGACAACACATTCTGCATATTGCTTTCTTTGTTTCTTATATTGTGACAAACCAAATGTGCGTCAAGGTGCTGATACGTTTATATCTGGTGGATTTGATAAATGGAAGAAAGTTAACGATGGAAAAAGATGTGCATTCCTTAAGCATATTGGTTGTTCACAACATAAAAATGTCATAGCACTTAGTGAAAATTTATTGAACCAAGCAACACATATTGGAAATATCTTAGAGAAGCAAAGTGTAGATACTGTCATAAAGAACCTTTTACGATTGAAAGCTACTGTTGATATTGTGCGTTGGTTGACATTTCAAGCTTGTGCCTTTCGAGGGCATGATGAAAGTAAAAAGTCAAAAAACCAAGGTAACTTTCTTGAACTATTGAAACTTCTTACTTCTTATAATGACGAGCTTGCATCAGCTATATTGAATGCCTCTTATGGTTCAAAGTATACTTCTGGAAAAATTCAAAAATAAATCCTTCATATTATTGCAAGTAAAGTTCGGAAGCATATTCATAACGAAGTGGGAAATTCTTACTTTTGTGTCATGGTTGATGAGTCGCGGGATGAATCAAGAAAAGAGCAAATGGCTATAGTTCTGAGATTTGTTGATAGAGACGGGGTCATAAGAGAAAGGTTCTTGGATTTAGTACATGTTGGAGACACTTCGGCATTAACCCTTAAAACACATCTGTGGAATAAACTTTTGCTACATGAGTTTGATCCTAGCAAAATTCGTGGTCAAGGATATGATGGTGCTAGTAACATGAGAGGGGAATGGAATGGATTGCAAGCACTTGTTCTTAAAGATAATCCTTATGCATATTATGTTCATTGCTTTGCTCATAGATTACAACTTGATTTAGTTGCTGCATCAAGAGAAGTTATCCCGGTTCACCAATTTTTCACATACTTGACTTCCACAATCAATGTAATTTGTGCTTCTAGTAAGCGTCTCGACAAGTTACATAAAGCTAAGGCAATTGAGACGAAGAAGCTACTAGAACTTGGTGAAATAAAAAAAGGTAAAGGAGCAAATCAAGTTAGGACCTTAAAACGAGCCGGCGATACCCGTTGGGGTTCCCATTATTTTTCTGTTTGCAGCTTGCTTAGTATGTATAATTCTGCTCTTGTTGTTCTTCGGGGTATAATTGATGACACATCTTCTTATCCTTCTCAACGTGGAGATGCTGATGGAGCTTATATTCAGGTGAAGTCATTTGATTTTGTCTTTATTTTGCACTTGGTAAAGGAAATAATGGGGAAGACAAATATTCTTTCTCAAGCTTTGCAAAAGATATCCCAAGATATTGTTAATGCTACCGAGCTAGTTTCAGCAACAAAGAAAAGTCTTAATGACTTTCGAAATGATGGATGGGAAATTTTTCTCACTACGGTGAAGTTGTTTTGTCAAGTGCATCAAGTTGATGTACCTGATATGAATGCTCCAAATAAATCTAGTCGCTACCGCCCTCGATTGAAAGATAATCATGTAACTTTTGAACATTATTATCGAGTGGACCTATTTCTTTCTACTATTGACAAACAATTACATGAGCTGAACAATAGATTTAGCGATCGCGCGATGGAGCTGTTAACTCTTAGCTCTTATTAGTTCTTAGAAAGGATTGTGAAATGTTTAATATTGATAAGCTTTGTCATCTTGCTGCAAAATATTATCCTACAGATTTTACACAGCAAGAGAGATTCCGATTGAGACACTAGTTGGAGCTTTTCCCCATTGAAATGCAAAATAACCCGAAGCTCAATGGTGCATTAACTATTGCAGATTTATGCACACGTCTTGTGGAAACCGATAAGCGTGAGACATATTATGTACTTGACAGATTGATTCGGCTAGTGTTGACACTTCGAGTTTCTACTGCTACAACCAAGAGAGGATTTTCAGCAATGAAGATATGTAAGACTCGACTTCGCAATAAGATGGGAGATGAGTTTCTTGCAGATAACTTGGTAATTTACATTGAAAAAGAAATTGCTGAAAATTTCGATTCTAAATATGTAATTGATGAATTTAAAGCCATTAAAGGTCGTAATGCTCATCTGTAATTTTTAGTATTGAAAAGTTGTAGTCCTATGGATTAGTTATCGCCTTTCTTTTACATGTAACTTTTTGAAGTTCTAATATATAAGGACTTGTGTTTCGGAATTTCGGCCCTCCCATAAAAAAGGTTCAAGTTCCGCCACTGGTCATGTGCTCCAATGCAACTGCTGCTTTTCTTTCCCATACATTGTGACAGATCATGTGTCTTACATTTTTTTGTTTTGAAGTCGATGAATCCCGCTACTATTAGACTCGATGAAGCAACATCTCTAAGCGTCAAACGTCAAAATTTGTTTTGAGCCATAACTTCATCCAAGAATTGTAGAATGCTAGATATCTCTTGGCACTATATATACTTAATTTGACCACTATTTGGGTAGTATTTACCCATTGCTTGATCACATTCCTTCTTGCAACTCTTTCACCCTATAAATCAGTGTTGTCTTCAAGAAACGGCAAAATAAAACACAAACACTTTCTACTAAAGGATGTCGTCTTTGACATCAAGGATATTTGTATTGCAAGAAACAATATACTATCATTTAAGCGATCCATAATAAACCCTTGTATATCTAACTATAAATTAAACTAACAAATGATGAGAAAGTAATGCTACTACAATATACACTATCATGTAAAGGATGAACACCTGTAGTTCATTCAATATCAACCCGGTTGTTATAAAGACTCGCGTTAATGTGGCCATATTCTCTAAAACTTTTTAAAACACAAAACAATATTATATCATAATTTCCTAAAAAACATAAACTTTCTTAGTAAAGATTAAATACTTACAGTTCCTTAATAAACCAATAAAATATAAATACGTAAACTGAAACATTATTTTTTTGGTATTTTTGAGCATTAGAATTTCTGGATACCAAGTGTTAAGAGTTTCTAGGCAGAACACTTAAGGGTAACTTCTTATAGTTTTATTGTTATATCGTATGAATGCACGTTTGAAAGAATCAACCTTCACATGCAAAATTATCACAAAAACTCCTAAAATAGAATTCAACACAAAGATGAAAGATCTAATAATCAATTTGATATGCATGATAAAATAACACCATAATCAAACAAAGAACTCGATCAATTTGCATAATGATCAACAATAAAGTTAAGGACATATTCACAAACCTGTAGGTGATGATTCACAATGTACCCCAATTGTTAATTCACTAGAAGGGTACTCGCGCAATGCGGCGGCGGATACACTGTGATTATTTGTGGCGAGCAAATGATGTTAAACTTCCTTATTTAGTATGTCCCAAATACTATAATGTAGTAGAGATATGTTTTTCAAAGGTAGAACGTCTAGATTATTAATAGTGTAAATGGTTAACACTTTTATTTTTTAATTTTAGCATTAAGTTGGTGGTTATAAGTTTAGTGAGCTTTTCTTATAAACAATTTCATTAAAATGTATTATTATTGGAGGGCGGTTACATATGGTTTAAATGGAACTTAAATTTTAGATTTTACATCAATTTTCTACTTTTCCTTTTATAGTAATGTTTTTGGTCTTAAAATTTTAAGATTTCCTTTTATAAAAAGTTCCAAATGCTTTATAATATAGTATAAGATAAGCAGATATGATAGTTTAGTAAGTCAGATTGTGTTTCATGGCATTCATCAAATCTACCTAGAAAACATTCAAGGAATATGAGAAGCCTTTATATACTCCTTCGATGTGTTCTTGAGATTGATATATAAGAGAAAGGAAAAGAAAATGAAAGAAATTTAAATAAAAAATTGTTCTCAAAAATTTTTATAGGGAAGAAAGGAAAAAAAGTGGGAAGAAGTGAAAGGAAGATGTAGTGTTTTTTGTTGTATAAAATTTTCTTCGCACTTTTGGAAAGGAGATAAGTGATTCTCTTCATTTCTTTTCTCTATTATCTCTTCTCTTTTTTTCTTTTATAAACTTAACTCGAGAACATAGCTCTCATGTTCCTGAGCCCCATAGGACATGCAAAACTAGACACAATTCAACTTATTAGGTTTCATTTTTTCGCTTCCAGTAAAGAGTATTATTAGTGGATGCTTTTACATGTATAAAAGGACTTTTTTGGGATCATAGTAAAGGATCCTCAAAATCTATACGACGACCTCGACAAACATGCATTATTTAAAAGGAAAAAAGAACCAAAATTTTTTTGGATTGAAATCCTCTCATATTGAGTTCAACGTGACTAATCATATCGTATCACATAACACATAAAAAAGAGTAGTCCTCACAAGATGATCCACTTATGATGTAAAATGAAAAACAATTATATTTTATGTGAAGCAAAATGATTAGTCATGTTAAACGCAATATTAAAAGATATCGGTCCTTACTCTTTAAGGTAAATGACATAACATGTGTTTAACCAATGATCATTTTTCTATTTATTCAAAAAAAAGTATATGAACCCTTTATAAGACTATTACGAAAATGAACCGCGCATTTATGGTTTACGAAATGGTTTTTCGTACGCTAACCAAGCGCGCTTCCATTAGATGCAGGACACGTTCTTCATCAACAACTTTGAGGAGAGCACGTGTCCAAATTGCGCACATTTTATATTTATATTCTTTTTAAAGTACGCAAGCTACGTAAACATGTTATTCAAGTGGGAATAAGCCCTTGCGCGCTCAAAATGCTCCACCTGTCAAAGACTACGTGCATAGTCTAGCTGCGCGCAACAATAGGCGCGCTTGAACTCACAAAAGAACAGCTACGCACGCTTGAACAATTAAACACACGCGCGTATGATACATGTTGGTCAAAGAACATTTAATATTGTAGGAGCGCAGGATACATGTTGGTCAAAGAACATTTAATATAACTTGAGTGACACCATATTCACACGCATGATAAATGCGATGCTTTATACAAATTAATATTTATAAGTTCTTTCGTCCTTAGTTATTGCCTTGTAAGACATGTGTCGTCGAATTAGCGTTTTCGTTGGGCGGTGTGCGCATCACATGTGAACGCGCTATGGTTCATTTTCATAAGATGAAGAAAATAAGTTTGTTTCCTTAGTTATTGTCTTGTGAGACATGTGTTGTCATATTATCAATTTCTATGGAAGGCGGCGCATGTCACGTGTGAACACGCCATGATTCATTTTTGTAAGATGAAGAAAATAAGTTTGTTTTCGTAAAAAAGGTATCTTATTAGTCTTGTTTGGCAAGTTTTTTTCCCATGGTATAAAACATTTATACCTTTGAAATTTGGGACGTCACATTAAATCTTTAATGTCTTTTTGTTCGGTATCATCATCAATTCATGTCCAAACACTCCTTAATCCCCCTCAAACTGCACGTCTATATTCGAATCCAAACACCCCTTTAACCCAAATACACCCGCAAACCATATAAGCAATGAACGCCAAGGAAAGCTGTTCATCCATGAACATCAAGAAAGTAGGAACCTAAAGAAACTGGGAACCACTGAAGTTTATTCGAGTGACTCATAGCAGACAAAAAAATCTAACCTGACACAACTCGTTTTGACTGGGTACTCATTTTTATTTCCAACCTACAGTGCCACAAGCATGACCCCGGCACAATTCTTTTTGACCCATCAGTCCATCACTATGAACTTTTCGATGCAACTAATTTGAATACACGCCTCTTCTCAAAGAGGACTAGTCGCCAAGTAAAATTACCCATTGGACTTTAAGCGCAAGTAGTTGAAGCTAGCCCACTCTTGGCTTTGGTACTATATTATATTTGTTGTTGGTGTTTCAAGAAACAAAATGTCAAAATATTTATGTCAATCATTATTCCTCATTTCATAAAACTCCCACAAACGTAGACCCGAAAACAAAAAAAGTTTGATCAAGTAGCGGAATTCTAATTGTTTGCCTTAAGAAGAAAAAACAAACTCATCACAAAATCTTGAAAATAAAAAAGGAAATCTGAAGAAGGTTCGAGTACTATTAGCTGTGGAAGAACCATAAAAATCCAATCCCTGAGTGGTGGTGTTACTATTCAAGGCGTTGTGAGGTCATGACCGAAAGAATGTCCGTCACAGATGACATGGCACTCAATGCAGCTTTCAAAACGTCTTGAGAACAACCTGGTTTCACAATTGTTCTTACCTGTAGAAAATGAAGAAAAAAATTAAAAATTAACCAATACGTTAAACACAAAATATAATTAAAACTCAAAAATCGCTAAATGTCCCCTTTGAAATAGATTGTCATTTAGATATCAAAATGACGCAGGATCATGATTCTTGTGCAATGTAAGGATCTTTAGTGAAACTTGAACACTCTAGATCTAGAATACAGGTTATGCACAAAAGTGTGACACCATTATAATGGGACATACAATGGTATTGACTTTGACCTTTTGGGTCGATACGTCAAGCATTATAATTTTAGAGGGGACATAAAATGCTTGAAGGATGCAAAAATTTATTATGCTGGATATCTTTGTCACATATATGCGATACCCAAAAAAGAAAATCGAAGTTCAACACATGAAACATATATGCGATACCCAAACAACAAACCTGTTTCAACCGAAAGCCTTTTTGACCAAACCAAAAAAGAAAAAGAGAACAGTATAATACCTTGTCAAGATAATCGTTCAATTCATTAATACGACCCATGTAATCCAGGTCCTCAACGCATAAGCTAACAGCTTTAGAATCGGCACTAGGACCTTCAAACTGAAGGCGACCGGGGTTTCTGTAAATAGCATCCATCAAGAATTTTGTTGCATTTTCTCTAAGCAACCTGCACCAATCAAACCATCAAATACCACATAAGTTAGATTGCTCTCTCCATTGAAAACCTTTCAAATAAAAAGAAAATTAAATGAAACTTCACATACTCGTATACTTTGCCTCTCAAATTAACAGCAGCAGGATGGACTACAGGCTTCCCAATTGTTGTAGCTCCTGCGCCTGATCCAAGACCATAATGCTTTACCGTCATCATAGCCTAAAATGTCCAGTCAACAGTCATAACTCATTAATATCGCAAAATGAAAAGGTGTACCCTAGACTAATATTGACAAGCTTATGCAAATGAAAAGGTGAAACCCTACTGTTATTGGAGCAGCACCACATCGCCATTTGTTTGAAGGACTCTTTAGGTTAGCGACAGTTGCCATATAACCATTCAGACCAGCTGCCAAGATATGGTAACAGCAATGTCCAAGAACCTACAGCAGAATTGTTCAGAGTTTAGGTGGGCAGATATTATTGTTTGCATTCATTGGTTAAAGTGTGGAAACTTACAAATGTGTAGTCACAATCAAACTTCGAAGGCAAAGAACCACGAGCTTGGTAGCCAAAAAAGTGGCAGATGGCATTGGATTTCTTCCCCTTGTATGTACCTTCTTTCTGTTTATACAAGATAAAAGATGTATATTAGCATGACACTTATATGTGAACTATGATTGTAGAGTGAGAAGATATTAGCACAAAAAATACCAGTCACTTGTTGATTTCGGCTTCCACAAGTTCAGCAAGAAGCTTCTCAGTCTCAATATGAGAAATGCATTATGCAATGATCAATGCTTGTGTAAAACACAAATTACAACATTTTCGGGTTGATTTTACTACGAGCTGAAACAGGTCATGTTAATCAGAAAACACTTTTTGTTCATTTTTAAAAAAATATAGTATGCAAACTTTTTAAATATATTGTGGTTTACACAAACAATAATGTTTCAACATGTTATTGTATGCACTTCAGGCAACTTCCAAACCATTTTACCACTTCCAGTTTTAAATACAAATTTTATGTAACCAGTTTGACCCATTTGTAAGTAAACGGGTCTAAACTGCTCTCTCTAAATTCACAATATTACAAAGGTCATAATGAAGAACCTGAGACAGCTGGGCTGAGTCATCTGATTCAGGATGGAGGAGAAGCTGCAAAAAATGTAAGTGTTTAACATAAGCACTAACATACAGGTTAAAGACACGGGTATGATTTAGAAGCAAAATTAATATGCTAAACATACCTGTTTCCTGATAAAGGGCGGCATAAATTCAAACAAGGCGGATGCCCAGGGTGACAGTTTTGTCGATATATTATCAGCAGCGACGCCTTCTCGCAAAAGACTATGAATTTCCTGGAAAAAAAAACGTCTTAATATCAATATATCATAGCATCAGGTACAGCTGAATTTTCCTAGCATTAGCAAATAGTAATGGATGTTTGTTTTATTTTAGTGTCGTGAACTGATTGCTGAAAATTTTCTGAATAACACGTTAATGTTGATCGCTGAATGATCCAAGCAGTAAAAACTGTGAGCTCTTTTGATCAGACTCTTAAACTATAACATTTTTGTCTCATGTTGTTCATCAAGAGAATAGACAAAAAAACGCCCACAATGATTGTATGGCTTACTCATAAGACATATAGGTCACTGATACATCTATTAAGTGCCTCACGAAGATTATAATTAGCTCCAAGAAATAAATTAAGCATTAGTTTACCTGCAATAGTGCAAAAACTTCTGGGATGCTTTCAATAAGGCCTTCCGGAAGTAGAATGACACCATGATTCTTGTCTAAATGATGAACAAACATTAGAAGATATGCTAATATATATAAAAACAACGATAAACAATGATAGCAGCAAATACCACCACACACCTTGTTCTGCCCTGGCTTGCACGGCGTCACAAATTTGTTTGGTTATATCAAAGAGGGTAAGCTTTGAAGCAGCAACTTCTTCAGCAAGGATAACCTACAACGAAGATATAAAGCTTAGTACAAGTAACAAGAAGAATTGCAGAAGATCACATATAATGGAAGTAAATGTAAGTGTACCATGTTAGGATGCGACTGCAGAGTGCACTCAACAGCAACATGAGATGCCTTCCTACCCATGAGCCGGATAAAATAGTAGTACTGGAAAAATAGAAAACCAATAAGATTTTAGCAAAGTGTCAGAGCATAAGCTACAAATCAGCAAGATGGATAGAATACAAGTACAGGAGTGGTTTACCTTCTCAGCAGAAAGAGCATCAGTGCAGACGTTACTGATAAGTTGAGAGTTAACCTAAAAAGAAAATGGAAAACAAACAAGTGACTATAAGTACGCAGAAACTCTGTATACTGTTTACATCAAATCACTTAAGAATTTTTATCCAAAATAATTTATTACCAACACCCCATTATCGAACTCTTAAAGTCACTTACTAATTACTAGACTGGATTTAGTGGTATTGACGTATTGTAGAAATATTATGGATATTGTTTACATCATTTGCATAAAAAGATTTTCTAACCATAAAGAACCAAAGCAGAGTCATCCTTGTAACAACTCCATACATCCAGTATAAATAGAACTGTAAAAAGTTGTTGGATATATATACCTTGCATATAGTATCAAAACCAACATTGGCTTCAACAAACTGATTCTTAAGATCTCCATTCAAGGTAACAGGTACTCCAACCACCTGTGAGATTGGAAAAAATAATCAGCATATACTGTATATATGAGGTCAAGGAAATCTTGATGTACAAGAGCTCTATGTATCAAACATGAGCACATACATACCTTTGTAGCGCATTTTGCTTCTGCAAAAGTTTCAGCAAGCTGAGCTGCATCTGTGTTGGAAGTTACCCCTGCAAGAAAGCAAGTGTTGGTACATGACAAAAAGTTTATAGCTGATACTTACTTTCAATATAGTTCATATACCTCCAACAATGACTAGGCCATCCAAATTCAGAGCCTTGCATGCTGCCATGGCGGAATTTACTTGTTCTGTGGTTCTAATTTGATCCTTTGTTCGTCCCAACAGATCGTAACCACCTTCAAGAGATTATCAGAGTCGAATTAAATTACTTCACGACAGAAAAAGAGTAACATAATCACATAATTACACATTTATCCTGCGTACCTTGATTTTTGTAAGTTGCAAGAACATCATCTGTGATCTCGAGGGTCTTCTGAGCAAATAAACCTTCAGAACCACCTGGTTACATGCATAACACAATTCTTATATGAGTACACATTCCGAAACATCACGATCCCATACGGACAGTTAAAAATGGATAAAATGATTACCCAAAAATCCAAGCAATGTGCTCTTAGGGTTGTGAATTTTAAGAGCCTCATGAAGACCCCATACAACATTGTGTCCTCCAGGAGATTGTCTACCACAGAAAACCAACCCAACCCTGAAAGAAGAAGCAGCAAGAAGAAAGTTATGTGAGGCTAAACACTACAAAATTTTGTAGAACTATAATTTCCAGATTAGATACACACTACAATATTAAATTTCTATTTAAACCTGTGTTTAAAAAAGCGCGCCTTTTTGCGCCTAAGGCGTGATGCGAGCCGAGGCAGTAAGGTCATCGCATCAGGACCCTTGATGCGCAGCCATTACAAAAGGCGAGAAAAGGCGGTGTTTTTTGGCGCCTTTGAAGAGCGCTTTTTAACGCCTCATGTGTTTATGGGTCTAAAAAGGACATGTAAACTAAAAGGGTTTAAATGGACTATTGTTAGTCCCTTCTAGTTGGGAATTAGGAAACCTCAAACTTTGACAATGAATGGGGAATGTATGCTTTCTTATGATTTGCATAAATCCGCATTCATTCTTATGCATTGCATGGTTTTTGTTCACACGCATGCCTTTGTGGTCATTTTGTTATTCTCCAGTAGGAATTTGATTGATAAGCTTATGATCTGTGTTTTGTAATATCTAGCATTTTAGCGATATGAAATAGCAAACTTTGAGAATGAATGGGGAATGAATCGGAGTTATTGTTGTTAAATGTCTTCTTTATGTGTTTTTATATATGAATTATGCTTTCTAACAAAGTTATAATCGTTTTGTACAAAGTATGCGCCTCGCCTACAAAAGGCGTGCGCTTTCGCCTCATCGCCTCGCGCTTCGGTTTTTTGACCCTTAGCGCAACGGAGCGCTTCGCGCTTTTTAAAACCCAGATTTAGTCGTAAACTGTAATGACAATTGAAACCGGGGAATTCCAGGGTATACATAAAGACTAAAGACCTTATATGTCCACCCTTGACTAACAAGGATTTTTAACCCACATTATTAGTTGAACTATAAATGAAAGTAAGGAGACACTTACTTTACTGCTGGGTGCTCACTAATAGTCTGAGCATTGGCTGTTTTAGATTTTTCTCTGAAAAAATGAGCCAAAGGTTGACCATAAGTGTGAGGAAATGATCGGGCAATAGCATTAGCACCAGAAGGATCTGCGGCAGCAGTAGCATCACCAAACTCTACTCGCACAGTTGTTCCCTGTTCAAAATCCCAAAGCACATAATCAGTATGGAGTGTTCGATAATGGCGGAACTAAAAAAAATCCATCTTAATTTTTACTAATTACGCAAGATGTTTAGCGTTTTATAATATTTTAATCTGTAAAGTTATTTGTGACGCTTTCATGCAAACATGGCATAGGCCCCGTAGTTGCATCAAGCTCTCCTGCATAATCATTAGAAAAGGCAGGAGACCTTAATGCCACATTGAGATGACGCCTATGCCACCTTTGCGTGACAGCATCACCAAACAACTTTACAGTGTTCAGATTTGTTTTTTCAGGTTTACCATCAATTAACTTCGGAGAAGGAAAAAGAAGAACGTTAAGAGTGTTGCATAGTTTTTCAAGAGTGTTTAGGCTAAATATGAGTATAACAAACCAATTGAATCCCAATATAAGTAACCTCTTTATTAAAAACAACTTCATTTAACCACATAAGCAGAAGCAATTACTTTTTAGTAGCTTAACTATGAGCAGATAAGCCAAAACAAATTACATCAAGTTACAAATAAGGGTGCTAGAGCTCGACAGTTTATTTCTTGTTTAATTCTAGCAAAAAAAGGATCTTTCATTTTCTCAATAGTTGAACTTTTTAAGTACAAAAAGTTACCTTTTTTTATCTCGTCAATTTGACTCTAAATGATTAACAATCAATAAAATTATATTGATGGATGCCATATTTTGACTTTCGTTTAAACATGTGCTAAGGAAAGATGTGGCAAAGAAAAAGTCAAACAAGCATCACTCTAGCTCAACTTATATGTCCACCCTTGACTATGAAAAGACTTCCAGAGTCCGGACCCCTACACCAATGTACTACACGCCCCATAGAACATTCTAACCAAACCATCATGTCTCGAAAAAAGTCAACCATTCATCACTCCAACTCAAACTTAATCACACTCACTTAATTAAGCAAAAACAGCATTAAGTCACACTCTTTTAACCACAAAACACAGTTAAAGAATCAAAAAAAATCTTCAGCACCCCTAAACAGACCCCTACCCCAGTGTCACAAATCGCCTTGATTCAACTTAATCACACAAAACATCATGTCTCGAAAAAAAGTATACCAAACAACACTCTTAACTCAAACTTGATCACAAAAAACCAAACAGTAAATCACACTCTTATAACCATTACCCCAAAAGAATAGCCTTAACATCGCTAAAGTTTACACACGGATCCAAACACCCCCAGAAGAAGAGGTCTAAACAAACCGATAAAAAAGTCAACCTATAAATCACACTCTTAACTCAAAGCTTAATAACACTGTCTTAATTACATTACACAAAACCAACATTAAATCACACTCTTTTAACACCTAAAGATTCAATCTTTTAAATCCCATAAATTAAAAGCAACCCAAAAAGTAAAAAACAGAATAAAGAACAAATATACACATCACGTGATCTGCACGTGTCAGATTCAATCAAGAATATTCAAATAAAAAAAAACACAAATCCTAGATTCAATTCATGATTCACAAATACAAAACATATCAAGTTCAATACAATGTCAATAAATAAACAAAACCCACTTGTTAAAAAGGAAAAAAGGTTAAAAATTTATAGACCTGAAGACAAGGAGGGAGCTCAGGTTGGTATAAAGATCTGTCTTTTTGTAGATCAGATAACTCTCTTGGGACACCATAGTCAGACTCCATTGATTCGTGTTTTTTTAATCGGGTGATGAAAACAGAGTGAGGGGGAGTGAAGAGGAAGAAAGTGAAGTGGGTTGTTGAGATGGAAAAGGGGCGTTTGTATAGGCGAGTTTACCAACCAATGACACCATTTTTGGGAGTTTTTGTCTTTTTGGTCCTTTGAGGTTTAATACACTGCTACGTCAACATCTAACTTTTCAAACAAAACACTAACAATGTATCGAATCTCAGGGATACCGATAACATGTCATTCGTCTCAACTATAAACCAATAAGAGCATGGGGTGTCGTGGTTTCACCACTTCTCTTCATTTGGGCCCCACGTGTGCCACATCACCTCCACACTCCAACACACTAACTAAAAAATACCCCTCAATCACAACTTACTCACTTCTCTTCATTTGGGCCCCACCCACCCTCACAAACACATCACAAACACAAAATAAACAAATACAAACACTGCAAACCTTTTGTCCTTTTGTGTTTCGTTGTAACGGCGAGAGTTGAATTGGCGAAGGACCATGGTATCGTGGGGAGGGGCGGCGAGCTGTGGCGAGGATGCCACGTGGGAAACGAAATTCAGTGGCGAGCCCATACCCCATGCTCTAATATGTTATTATCATACCATGTTATGTGTTGTTGATGTGCCAAAGATCCCCAAGCCATTGGTGATGTTGTGTGTGTATTGTGAGTGGGTGGGTATTTTTAGTGGGGTATTTTGTGGGACCCATTAACATGTTAGTGGTGTGTTATGAGAGATGGTGTTTTAGTTATTGGTGTGTTATTGAAGAGGTGATGAGGTGGCGTTAAGGTGGCATACCAATAACGTGTTATCCGCTCTTCTCTCACCTTGTGCTCTTACACGGTTTAATAGATTTCTACATCACCATCTCGTTTTTGACATATATGTAATTTATTCTATCTATGAAATATGCAGAAACTTGAATACCAGTAGTGTTTATTAGATATATCTGCATGCAAGAAGGAGAAAGATCCTCTCAAGTTATTTATAACTTGATTGATCAAGTTTCAATTATCAACCATTGGATCAAATCCAATGGCTCAAATCATCTCATGTTCTTTTGATTTGAACAATTTGATTTGATCCAATGGTTGATAATTGGCCAACTTGATCAATCAAGTTATAAATAACTTGAGAGGATCTCTAAAGTATGAAATTAAAGAATAAAAGATAACGAATACAAAATTAATTATATCTAAAGTGTGTAAATTTTGTCGGTTGATAACTCAGACAAATATTTTGCCTTCCACAAAACCATACAAATAAATGTGGTAAAATATAACCATAACATAGACTAGTAGTCAAGTTGTTATTGTAACCGTTGGCTAAAAATTATATTCTCAATCTCAAAATAAAATATCACTGTTTTAAGCATTATTAAATAGATAAGAATTGGTTTGCATGTGCAAAATTAATTTAATTCATGCCCACATCATCACTTATTGACCGTGTGTGCAGTAACGAACTACTTTTATACGAACGAATGAGCTGTCATGTTTGCAATGCATTGACCACATAAAGAACACTTATTATACATATGCCGCCTTGTGCATTGTGGATGGCCTTAGGAGGTTATGTATAAATGCCATATCTGGTCTTGTCTATAATATGAGATTAAAGGCAAGGCGCGTCATTTTGTTGGATGTAATATGTGGGTTTTGCCTAGATGACTTGGGGCTCAAGGGCATTTCTAATTGTTACTCCGTATATTGTTGATATAATGACATCTAAAATGATTTGTTTTTAACTTCGAGACTTTAATATACATGGTTTGTTTAAATAATGATAGATTGACAAGGGAAGTTGGTGACATAATTTTCTATGTGTGTTTGACAATATTCAAGACGTATGTTTTGTTAGAATGATGCTGAAATCTAGAAAACGTCTCATGTTAGGTCTTGTTTAGACGATTTGAGATGAAGAAAATGTTTTGTTTCTAAAGTGATACGGAGTATTACATTGTTACCTCTTGAAATTCGTTGTTCTTTGCTTGCAACTAGTTTTTAATCGTGTGACATGAAATATTATATCGCTTTATTTGTGAAGTGATTATCAGTGTTTGTAAAATTTAGACCTCACATGACTAAATTGGATGAAAAATGAAACAAAAACAAAGGTAGTGGATGAAAATAAATTTTTTATGTAATAAACATAAGTTAATTGTGTCAATTATATGATTTTACTAATTAAGAAAGGAAATCTCATGTATGACAAAAGGGTATATTCGGGAATTATTCTCTCATAGCTTGGTTATCAAGAAAAATCATTCAATACCATAAAAAGTTGCAAACACAAAAGAATTGAGGATCTAGGAATATTCACGCACACAAATAGAATAATTTACTGGGCTAGTCACAAGAATCATTTTCCTTATATTAATGGTCACCGGATCAAAACAAAATTTATATCTATTTATCTAGTATTATTGACCATAATTATTCCACCACATTTAAATTGTACATCTAAATTACTTTATCCAAAACGTTACTAGTATTTCGACAACATTTTATTTAACCGTATGCAACACCACTGATAAGCAATCAAGGAAAATGATATGTAATCGATTGATTATTACCTTTGAAACTATTGTTCATCGTCAAGATGTTCAAGTTCATAGCCTAAAAAAACAAAACAAAAGTTTTTCATCTGTGTTGAACAAACATTAAACGCGATAAAGAGTGAAACAGAAAAATAAAAATAAAAATACTTACTCGTTTGAATAAATGTGATCAATTAACCATAATATTTAATAATAAAGCTGCAAATATTATGTTTTTCTGATGATGGTGATGGTGATGGCGATTAAAGTTGGTTAGTGATACTGGGTTAGGATTGGTGAATGATGATGGAGAGGAAAGGGTGGTTTACAAGTGTGGTGACCGAATTTTTAGAGCTTCCCTGATAAGCTTAATAATTAATGTTTAAATTTGATATATTATTCAAAAATTTAAAGCAAAATTACCAATCTAGACACTCTTAAATTTCAGCATTTACTTTTTGAAGGGGTATTGAGGGTCTTTTTCAACTCTTAATTATTAGAGTACTAGCTAAAAGACCCGTGAAATTCACGGGTATTTTAAAAAGAGATTGCAGTAATCGCATTAATCTATGATGACTTGTGTATAATAAAGTTAGACGTTAAAAATAAGTAAATAACCACATTAATGTGCGCAACTGTAGATAAAAAGTTAGTAAAAATTAAATACGTTTTATAGCACAAAGTATTCAAATAACCCAAAGTGAACCTAAGTTTCATTATGAAATATTATATCATTTTTTTATGAACGTGTTTTTGTTGCAGAAATCTTATCGCGTGTTAATCAATTTATGGACATCTTTGTAGCCGATTTTTAGTAATCAATTAGACACATGAAATTCCTGCGAACCATCTGACACACGTATAATCAATTTTGAAACTCGTAATATAAAAATATGTCATTATAAATAAATAAATAAAATAGAATGTAGGCAAAGAGTTGTGTACGTTTGGTTACCTATCACGAATTTTGTAAAACTTCTTTGTAAACTCTTCTTTTAACGACAATGTTAACTATCTCATAATATTTACACCACATATTTATCTCACATGTCCTAAGCAGGACTTGAACCCACAACCATTTAGTTTGAGAGCTTCTCACACAACATGAGATACTATTGGGACACATGTCTTTTGGTACACTTCTTTGTAAACTACGTTTGTTCTCTTCTTGGTAAGGTTGTCAACTTCGTCGAAAATAACATCTTCAATCTTTTTTTGCTATTAACATGATACACAATAACGTATAGATGGTCAGGTGTGAGAATAAGGTGTGGCAAATACAATCACTTGCCCAAGAGATTGTCTTTGGCTTTTCGTGATCATCATAGCACATGATACGAACACAATACACTATTTCCTTATGATATAGTAACTTTAAGGATGTTTGAGATAACTTATTTAACTACTTAATTGATTATATATGAGAAAAATAACCTTCTTTGAATAATAACTTTGAACTACTTATTTAATATGAAATAAGCAATCCAAACACCCCTACATAAAAGTCCCTATGTTTATTGTATGTTTCCTGCTTGAACTTTTACATTACTATAAGTGAATTAAACATACCTAATAATTCAAAATAAACTAAGCAACAATCACATAAAAACAAATCTATTATCTACGTCCCACCTACGTACTTTTACCTACGTAGTTTATAGTTCTTGGTCATCTTCTTTTCTCAAATTAGTTAACAAATCTACCCACTCCCACCTACGTACCCCATACAACCAAACTAAAGGCTAGGAGAGTTTAGTTAGTCGCTTATAAAACCACTTATATCCTTATTGCATTTGATACCTCAGAGAGACAAATTTATAAGATCTTTTGGTATTGTTTATCCAAACTGCTTATCTAATAAGTAATTTGTGAAAGAAGATGTTTTGAATAATAAACGACAATGGAAATAGCATAATTCTCTTTTATTGACATTGAACAACAAATTATTCATGAGTCAAGAAATTTGAGGCAATAGATATCTTTGAAACTTTGTTAAAAGAGTGCTCTCTACCTAGGGGTGAAGCCAACTGGTGGCTACATGTGACACGTGCCACATACGAATTCAATGTCCGGGCTTCATTTTCTTTTCAAACGTTAGTTATTCCTTTGTAGGTCTTGAAATCTTTCCATATTCTACCCCTAATCTTCACCATTATTTAGTAAATTGAGTAATTGTTATAAAACTTACCTCCATTTACCCATATTTTTCTAATAACTTGCTTTGTAGTTAAGAATCCTCTTTTATTTTGCCCCCAAACTTTAGTTTCTTTTAAAGTTTGACTTATAACTTGAAATTTTATGTTATTTTACTATGAAGCTCAATATTTGTTAAACTTTCTACAATATGACAAACAAAAATAAACCAAGCCGTAAATTGTGCTACATGTGATCCAAATCTCTAGATTTGTCATTGTCTCTACCAACCCTATATAAAAATCAAATGTTTCCAAAAATACATGTGAGTCTACATGTCACAAAGAGGATCCAAGTTATCCATATTTCTCTTTCAACTTGAGCTGCCATGATATGTAAGATTGTAAGTCAATCATATCATATCACAAAATGATCATAATTTATCAATTAGTCTAAAAGTTAGTGAAATTTTACTTGTACCGGAAAATCATTGCTATTGTCTGCCTATACTCGACTTAAATAACACTCTAGCTATACGATTTTTAGCCTGCACTTTCTAATACGGGTATTATTCAAGTAAACAGAGCTCTTTTCTTTAGCATAAAAAGTTTAACATGCATATAGAAAACTTTTTGAAGTTTTGTTTTAGAAGCAAATGTAAAGACTTTGAAAAATTCTAATCCACCAAAGTGGCCCACATGAAACTAACCTATGATAATGGCCTATGTTTCAGACAACAATAAAGAAAACTTTTTACCAGCTACATTGAAACAAATTTTAGCAAAGCCAAACAAATGCAGGATACATTGAAATAGAGTTTACAATTTAAAGTCAAACAAATTCGATGCTTAACCAAACAAACAACATAACATAGGCCGGGTAGAATACGCACATCCGATAGTATTAGCACATATTTTAATTTTAAGGGCAAAAGTTAACAGGTTTTTCAATTTTGAAGATTCACCGAGATGGCCACTTAGAGTGTTTGGGCCTGTTTGGCAAGAGCTTTATTTGGGAGCTGTTAGCTTTTTGTTATAAAATAATCTCTTCTAAAATAAATAGCTCCGTTTGGACACGTTTGGATGCATTAACTTCAAGCTTTTATTTCAAACAAATAACTCCTAAATGAAAAGCTGATTCATGAAGCTTTTTAAACATTTTGGAGCTGTTAAAACTTTAAATTACTGATCTACCCTCTAAACATTTGTTTATAATTATGTATATGTCCTTTTACGTCATTTTACATCTTATAATTACATTTAACAGCTAACTTACCAAACACTTTTATTGAAAAAAAGATACAGCTTGTAGCTCATGTTAACAGTTTTGCAGTTAACAGCTTACAGCTTACAGCATACAGCTTACAGCTAGTTTTGCCAAACATACCCTAAAACTTTTTTTCTTAATAAATAAAAGGAAAAGAAAGTATTTGCCTTAGAACAACTGCAATGCTAGGTATTTAAAAGACTTTTCACCATTTACTATTTAAATAAGTCATTTGAATGACTTGACTCATTGTGGTATAAGCTTTGCAAATAACTTTTAGCAAAATAGTTTGGTAGAGATCAAGTGTTCTATAACAAATAATACAAGTCATTGTCATTAATTCATTAAATAAAGACTTGTTGAGGAGGTTTGAAAGCTTTTGAAAGGCTTTTATGAATTGGAGCAAACTTGTAAAATGACTTTTTGAAAGATTTAATTTATTAAAAAAATAATTGTAATAAAAAAAAAAAAAAAAAAAAAGAGTCATCAATTGTACAAAAAACAAAAAATCAAGCTATTCAAGAATAAACGTTTGTGTGAAGAAAAAGTTGTTAATTCTTAATGGAATATTTGAATATGTTTATCTTTCGTGTTATCCTTTGATGTTGTTTTCTTATTGATTGAGCATAGGTGCTCTAAAAGTTGTAAGTATATCACAATCAATAATTCCAGCTACCGGCTTTTTACACGCAAGCATAATGTTGATCAGAGTCAACAACTTAGGCTACATGGAAAATATCTACGGCCTTTTGTAAAAAGTTTAAGCTACTGCAAAGGTTTCAGCAGTGGCTGGTTGGGGTAATTGATAGAGTTACGTTCACATCATTCTAGTTATGTTGTGAGGACTATCTTGAGAACCCCCCGAGGATGGCCCTCCTTGAGCCTCATAAAGAGACGCTTGGGTATTTTGTAATCCTGGCGGTCCTGCACCATAGCGGAAGTTAGGTCTTTAGGGAATAAACAAATTTTTATGCTTGATTCTATAATAAACTTGATGCAATGCAGCTTGGTGAATAGAGACTAGAGAGATATCATAATCTAACTTAACTGCCGTAACCGGAGGATTTCAATAATACATTGATGATATGACTAAAGGAGTTCATCCGAAATGGGGGTTGTTTGCTGGTGGCTTTTAAATCACAACACGAAAGACAATGTTCGTTAAAAGGTTAATGGTATCTCCAACACCTCACAAGGCAGTGGTTGGTTGTTAATATGATTGCTTGCTATCTCGACGTTGCCTATTTGGATTCTCACTTGGCTTAGATCAAATGCACTGGCCGTGGTTAGGGGCGTTGGGCCACAAGCAACGTGCATAGAGAACAACACTCTTATCTCTTAACTGTTGATAACTTCAAGAATTGTCACGGTAATATTTAGTCCAGAATTGAGTTCCATGTTTGTCAACTAAGATAGATATATAAATTGATGCCTTCTGCATTACTGTGTTGCGTTACCCCAATATACGCCCACAATGTCGTCGCAAATTCTGACATTTAGTGACTTGCTGACCTTGAGGTGACACATGGTTAGGTATAGAGCTTCAGATGGTTCTTGAAAATGTGGATCGGCTTAGGTACAAACAATTATAGTTTCTTTGGCATTTGACAAGTAGTTCTGACAATATATGAGCTGAAATTGACACCTCTAAAGGTAGATATACAATGCATTAAGAGATGGATGAAGTGAGATACTTGACTCAAAGGCGTAAGTTCAAAATCTAGACGAAAAAAATGTATCAAATATAAGTCTATCAAAATCTTGATGCATTATGCAACTTAGTGACTTAAGAACTATCCGTATAACCAATGTGCCTGAACTGGCATAAGTGTGTAAGATGAGATATTCGGCCAAAACCCGACTTGTGGTTTTGTGGCCCATTAGGTTTTTATTATGGGTTCGTATTTGTAATATATAAATAGTTTAATCATCAATAAAGTTGAACCCATGAGGAAATTATGTAATCAATAAACATTTGGTTATCATGGTATTAGAGAGTTTATCGATCTTCTAATACACAATAACATCTAAACCCTAGCAATACCACCGACCCTTTCTTCTTTCCCAAAACCCTACTGCCGCATCTATGCTACCAACACAACCCTAGCTCGCTCTGACTCCTTGCATCCTATACCGTCATAATGACTAACGGTAATCACCATCATTATTATTTTCTCCTATTATCACCCTTCTTTCAAACACATTGAGTTCATGTTGTCTAAAGGCACATGCCGATCATTCATCTTCCTTTAAAGTTATTTATTAATATTTTATTCGCTTTATGTTTTTTTTTTTTTTTTTTACTAATAGCAGTAGCGGTAGTAGTACCAGTAGCAGCAGCAGTAGCAGTAGCAGTAGTAGGAGTAGCAATAGCAGTAGTAGTAGCAGCAGCCGCAAGTACCAGTAATAGTAACAGTAACAGTAACAGTACCAGTACCTGCGGTAGCATTACCAGTAGTAGTACTAGTACCAGTAACAGTAACAGTAACATAATAATAATTATTATTATTATTATTATTATTATTATTATTATTATTATTATTATAAACATCACTTTATTATTATTATTATCATTATTATTATTATTATTAGGGAAAATGACGCAAATGCCCCCGGTGCTCTGAGGCTAATCACTTTCCAGACCACTTTTTTTTTTTTTTTTTTTTTTTTTTTTGAAAATGGACCGAGGGCAACCGTTGTCATTGGGCAACTCATCCACATTGTGACAAGTGTCCCGTATGTGTAAGATATTGTTTTTTGGGTAACCGAAAGTCGTTGGGCAACCGTATTTTTTAAAAAGGGTTTTTTTGTCTTTTTACATACACTACAAAAATTAACATTTGCTTAAAATACTTTAAAGTCATCCCTCCCAAATCAATCAGATTATTGTACCCGAATCCCAAAGCGCTCACACGCTCCCAAACCCTGGCAGACAACTCTGATTTGTCTGATTTCCAACAAGTTTATAAATCAGGTTCTTATTCTGATTTCCACCAGAGACGACGATCTTCAACTTGTAAATAAATCAGATTCTTATATCGATCTCAACGACGATGATTTCCACCGGAGACGGCAATCTTCTACCGGCAACGACAATCATAAATCAGGTTGAATTCGATTCCATTGTCTTTAACCTAATTTTAGGGTTTATTTAATTTTGAAGTGAAAATTTAACTTAATTGTAGGGTATGAAAATGTTAGGTTCAGTAAATACCCAAACTCTTTAAGTCTAGGATTTGAATAGAAAATACCCTAAGTGTTGTCCCTTAAACACTAACAAGTCACTGAGTGCATAGTCTCTCAGTGAGCTATCTTTAGGATACTCAGTAAGAGACAAAGAAGAAGTCTCTCCACCCAGTAAGGCAGAACTTAAGGGGTGAAGACTGAGTCAAAAAGAAGATGGTGGATTCAGTGAGTGATGACAATAACTCACTGAATCCCGAAACTCCTCACCAACTACTTACACTGAAGACAAACTGAAGTTGAAGACTAAAGGCAATGAAGACTGAAGAATGAGCGGGACAAGGCGGGATAAGTTTGAACAGATAAGGCGAAGTCCTTATCAACCAAAGTCAACTTTCCCTGAATGGCTAACTATCAGGCTCAGTGTCATCACTGACTAGAAGAAAGCAACCTTGTCACTTACCCAATATAGCCATTGTAAACAGAGACAAAATACATCAGTATTTTGTCTTCTGTAACCTGTCAGTTTGTCCTCTAGGAAAGAGTTAAAAACCATACTTGTATAAATAGCATAAGAGTTGGAGTGGAATATTTTAAGCTTGTGAATTGTAAAACACACACACACACAAGCCATCTTTCACTCCTCCAAATACAACTCTGTCTCTGAGATAGCTCAGTGGTTCCTTGTAGTTGTTCTCAGACTTAGCCTGAGCTTAGTGAGGAGTTAATATACTTTGTCATTTCAATCCCAAGTACTATTACGCAAGTACTTGGGTAATGTATTCTTTTTGATTTATTTCTAATAAATAATATTAAGTTGAAAATTATTCAGTGTGTTTTTTTACTTGCATTATTTTCGGTCATTACTCACAATCAGTTTACTTAATGCTTTAAACTGTTTTTTTACGATTGTGAAATGGGAACAACAAGTGGTATCAGAGCAGGCTGATTATAAAACCCTTTTTAAGCCGCTCAAAAACATTTTTAAATCAGGATCCTAATGGCTGAAATTGATGTGCCCCAACTTGTCAACAAAAAGGGTGGAGCTTATTCAGCTGTTGCCCCTCGACTAGATGTAAGATATAACTTTTCACATACACATCAAACCATAACACAAAGTAGCATATAGATGGAATTCTAGAGAGAGAAAGTTAGAGGTTTAGGGAACTTAGTGAGAGAAAGTGAAAGATATTATTATGAGCTCCAACTCTCTACCTTGGAAGGTAGAGAGTATTTATAGTCTTACAATAAAACGCCACACAACGGGCTGTGGATCAGGCATACAGTGGGTAAAGACCCGTCCGTCCTCCACGGTGTTACTAACCTAAATACTACTTAACATAAAAGTACTATGACTACGAGCATTCTAACGATTACATATACTTGAGGTGACCGACTCTTTAATACCAGGAATTTCTAATTCCTAACAATCTCCCCTAAGGGAGGTCACCTCAAACATATACTAAAATGACATTGAATACAATCCGATATTACATTAACAATTGATCTTGCATTCTTGATGTAGTACTTTGCTCCCAAGCTCGTAGTCATTGATTCCACTCATTGCATGTTTGGTTAATCCAAGTGGAGGTCTTTCTTGATCCACGTGATAATAATGTTGAGCCAGCTTTTGAGATCATCAGCTAATAGAAAATCTCTTATACATCCATTGTGGTGTTGGTATTATGTGATGTTGTGACATTCGGACCGACATGCTCACATTCTGGATCATGATATCTTCTCATCCGAGTAGCGGAAGCTTTAGTTGATTCATGATATTGGCAGCAGCGTAGCAGAAGCATGGAGTGAAAATATCCGAGTCATTGATGCACTAATCATGATTTCTTTTGAGATGAATGTGTTAGGTGAGCATGCGGCTATGTATTGACCGCTTCATTCGATCACCGCAAACGTCGGGTGTACCGCATAAGACAGTTAGCAATAAAGCGCACGAAAGTGTCTTTGATCACTTTCGATGAATTGAGGTACACGGCCTACGATTCCCCGTTGATCAAGATACAAGTACGCTGTGATCGGTATAATTCGAAGAATTTCCTTGACAGGGTTTCGCAGCTGCTCTAGCCGTTCTCAAACCGAACGTCTCAAAGAAGACAACACGGAGTGAGTGAACCAGCGAATTTACGTCCACCGATTGATGAAAAGAGATTTGAAAAACAATCGTGTATTGCTCAATAGAAATTGTTTTTGCAATATAACGAAGGTTTTAATGAAAATCAATTATCAATCATAAAACACCTTTTGATTTGAAAAATTAGTACACGGTCGACGTGCTTAATGAAAAGAGTTTTAAAGCACAAAGACCGGTTTTTCAAAGGTATCCGTCAATCCATAACCTGAACCAGGATTGATTCAAAAGAATGAATCGCCCCATTGTTTCTGTTCAGTTGTCACATGGTTGATCTGTATAATAGATCTCACATGCCACCTACCAAGAGCTTGTTAGATGTTGGCTCTAGAAGGCTTTCCATCTTCATTGTGAGTATGTTTGCATATCACTCGGATGTTCGGCAATACCACAAGGATAATGCGTAGGACTCAAGATATAATCTCTCTTTCCACATTGTGTGAAACAGAGAGTCTTCATTGAAAGTGTCCTAATGAGATTTATTGATGATCTCGTGGCTCTAGACTCAATTTGTGCATATTTGGATCCTATATCGGAGACTAGGGAGAGGGTCTCCTCCTTCAATATCAACAATCTCTAAGAGAAAGTCGATAGATAATGTCGGTTCCCGTGAGAATGAAACAAGTCCTTTTAAGAGGAACTTGAGTGGTTTGGAAAGTTGAAGTGCAGTGCGTCACTGGGTCCATGACGTCTTGTCTTCAATACCGATGTTACCATCAGTAGCATATGAATTGAACCCGGTTTCCGCCCTAAGGTTGAATAAATGGAGGGCTATTTGTTTTCACCCTTTTCTCATTCAATTCTTTTAATTCTTCAACCCCTTCAGTGCTTACCGAGACTTCATAGCTAGAACCTTGTTGGGTTTATTCCATTACTAGCTCAGTCTCAGTCCGCACTCTTCCCATATCTCATTTTTCTCCTTTTATCATCATACCTAAGAACTCTACACTAACTAGTGGATAGTCCCTGGGTAGATCCCTCCGGTTCTGGCGGATCATGGGAACACATACCTAACCTTATCGTCCTTATATCACCATACATAATGTAAAGTTGGTCGGTCTATTTGGTATTGTTCATCTGCCATTGGAACCAATTGAAAACCATTTGAAAATCAATCCGGATACTTATGATATTTTATCAAAGCATTTTGTACCTGAATTGTTTTTGATATTTTTAGAAGAAGAACTCCCCTCAACATGTGAATCAAGTATTTGAAATAGTTTTCCACACGGAGGCAAGAGAAAGAATTAACTTCTTTGATTACCATTTTCTAAAAATATCAACATCACTTCCCTAATCGAATCAAGTAGATAAAGCATTTTGGGGAAGGATGAGGTTTTCATGATTTTGCTCCCCTCAATATGTGCCTCGAGATTTGAAAAGAGTTTTGCACATACTAGAGGGAACCTGCATATTGAGGTAAGTGATCACGTTTCAAATCATAGGTTTAAGATAGATGCTCCCCCTCAACATGTGCATGGAAAATTTGAAATCGTTTAGCACATGTGGGAAGGGACATGTACATCCTTATAAAACCATCAGTTTAAATCCAATTTAAATCACACATTCTCCCCGATCACAATTATCAAATCATTTGAGATTTGTGATCTCTTATAGATTTAAATTGATTTTGAAAGCTTTTAAGGAGAATTGTGACTTGATTATGAAAGCGTTTTAACTGATAAGGATCGGATTTTAAGACTTTAAACTCCATTGATAAAACATGCATGTACATCTTTTGAAAACAATTTAATGCCAAATAACTTTTTAATTTAATTGAAATCATTCTCCCCTCAATCAATGACATAGGTTGTTGATTGAGAGATAGAGATTTTGACAAATAAGTCCCGATGATTATCAAAAATAGAGACCGAGTTATTTTTCAAAGCATTTAGTTTTCAGCAGATAAATGTTTATAGAATCAGAGCATGGAATTTGAAAACATGATAAAACATGGCTCTGTTCTTTCTTTTAAAACCGGGTTATTGCCTGAAAATGACAATAAACCATTGTTTCTCTTTCTCTCAAAAATATATTTTTTGATTTTTTTTTTTTTTTTTTTTTTTTTTGAATTTGAACAACATCTAAAGTCCCGTGTCATTCTTTGAATGACAGCACAAAGACCGTAGATATTATCGAACCGAGAAAACGCATGACAAAATGACAATATTTTTGAAGATTTTTCGAATTTTTTTTGATTTTTATGGATTTTGAAGGTTTTATAATTTTGTATTTTGATTTTGGAATAGATATATACAAGAGATAGATGAAGATAGACCTTTACTCCTCGTCTTCCTCTTGAAGACGTTTGAGTGTTTCTGGTTGAAGACTTTTCAAGCCAAGTCGGGAAGAATATGAACTCAAAACGTTCTCTTGGAAGAGCTTTGGTGAAGATGTCGCTAACCGATATTCGGATCTCACAAAATAGAGTTCCACCACACCTTTTCCACTTGTTCCCGATGAAATGATGTCGAATGTCGATATGCTTTGCTCTTGAGTGTTGAACGTTGTTGCAAGCAATAGCACTTTTATTATCACAGATGAGAGGATTTTGTTGAATTCAAAGCCATAGTCGATAATTGAGATCTCATCCATAGGATTTGAGCACAACAAGATGACATGGCTATGTATTCACCTCTGTAGAGGAAATAGAAGTACTCATTTGCTTCTTTGAAGACCAACTCACAAGCTTATCACCCAAAAACTGAGCACCTCCAGATGTACTTCGACGAGTATCTTGACAACCTGCATGATCGGCATCTGCATAGGCCGTTAGTGACATACCGGTGTCCTTCTGGTACCAAAGTCCCATATTGATGGTTCCTTGGAGATACCGAAAGACCCGTTTAACCGCTTCAAGGTGCTTTTAGTAGGCTTAGCCTGGTATCTAGCACACATGCAAACAGCGAACAAGATGTCCGGTCTACTAGGCGTGAGGTACATCGGGATCCAATCATACTACGATATTTTGTTTGGTCAATCATGATCCCCGAGTGGTCCTCATCTAGTTTGGTTCGATCAATCATGGGAGTGTCAACAGGTCACTTGAATCAAATCCAAATTTCTTTAAGATCTCCGTTGCATATTTAGATTGATTTATGAAAATGCCTCCGGGACTTTGTGAAATTTGTAATCCCAAGAAAAATGACATTTGTCCCATCATTGACATTTGAAATTTTGAACTCATTTCATTAGAAAACGATCACATTCCATTGGGTCTATCGAGGCAAAAATAATATCATCAACATAAATTTGAACATGAGTTAAATGTTTGCCCGACTTCCTGGTGAACAATGTAGGATCAATCGCTCCTTTCAATCCGGTTGATAGAAGAAACTTTGACAGTGTATCATACCATGCCCTTGGAGCTTGCTTTAAACCGTAAAGAGCCTTCTTCAGACGATAAACGTGAGTAGGATGCTCTTGATTCATAAATCCTTCAGGTTGGTGACGTAGCGACTTCTTTAAGATCTCCGTTCGAAATGCCGTCTTCACATCCATCGATATACTACCATGTTCTTACTAGCAGCATTAGCCGAAAGATTCGATTGCCTCGATTCGAGCAAGCTGAGCAAAAGATTCTTCAAAGTCTATACCCTCCTCTTGACGATATCCTTTAGCAACTAATCGAGCCTTGTTTTTCAACACATCACCATGCTCATCAAGTTTCACTTTGAAGATCCATTTAAGAGATATAATCATAGCACATCTGGAGCGGTACTAACTCCCATACATCAAGTCGATCAAACTCATGAATTTCATCTTGCATGGCATTGAACCAACTGTCTTCATTCATGGCGGTTTTAACATCTTTTGGTTCGATCTTAGATAGTACGGAGTTGAAGAAACACCATAAGGCATCGGTTGCAAGTTGTTTCCGGGTTGATACGGGACGAGAGGGATTTCCAATGATGTTGTCTAATGGATGATCGTGAGTCCATTTTCTAAGGTGTTCATGTGGCAGTTGTTGAGGAACCGAGGTAGCGAGTCGATGTCTTCAAGAAGATGGTTCTCGATGATGATTCAGAGTAGCAAATATGTTTTCAAATGGAGCATCTTCGTGAGTAGCAAAGGGATTAACTTCATCATTGATGCCAGAAACATTTCCATGATGTACATTTGAAGAATGATGATTTGTTGATGGGACTGAAGGATCGGCAGCAGGTGCTTCTTGACTTAAAGATATTGAGGATGAAGGATTGACTTCATTCACGGAATATGAGCATCTTCTTTGTAGGGATCAACACCTCATTAGTAATTGAATCATAAGTTCATCAAACATAGGATCAAACAATTTCTTTAAATCATCTTCAGATGGAGGTACATATGGAGTTTCTTGAGAAGAGTTTGGAACAAGAGATGAACCAATGGGACTATTTTGAAGTGCGGACCTGAGCTGGAGTGTCCAGGAGCCATTTGACCGTCACTCATCAAACGTAACGTGAATGGTTTCCATGATATTTCGGGTTCTTTTGTTATAGATTCGGTATCCCTTTTTGTTTGGTGCATATCCTACAAATACTCCAATGTCCGCTTTAGCCCTAAGTTTCCCTAAGTCTTGACCCTCATTAGTTGGATAACACAATGCTCCAAACACACGAAAGGAAGAGAGATTAGGTTTTCTGTTGTGGACAAGTTCATATGGTGTCTTTCCATGAACAAGTGTGAATCGGGAACGATTTTGTGTGTAGCATGCAGTGGCAATAGCTTCACCGGAGAAACATTGGAACTTTTGAGTAAATAAGCATTGTTCTAGCGGCTTCTACAAGAGTTCGATTTCGTCTTTCAACTACACCGTTCTGTTGAGGAGTTCGTGGAACACTTCTTTGATGGGTGATTCCAATGCTTTCATAGAATTCACTAAGTTGTTTGTTAACAAACTCGGTTCCATTGTCTGTCCGGATAATTCCGACGGTTTTGTTAAGTCGAACCTGCAGCTGTTTGATGAGTTTGATGATGATATCGGGAGTTTCATCCTTTGTCCTTAAGAACTTGACCCAGGTGAATCTAGAGTAATCATCAACTATAACTAACACATATTTCTTCCCAAAGATATTCCGCACTCTCATTGGTCCACATAAATCCATATGAATTGTATGAAGAACTTCGTGAGAGTTAGTAGGTTTGGGTTTATGGGCATACTTCTTGCTTTTTCCCAATTGACATTCTGAACAAAGATGATCCTTTTCATACTTAAGTCTAGGTAAACCTACAACTAAGTCCCTTTTGGAGAGATCATTGATGGTGCCGAAGTTCAAGTGATTGAGACGACGATGCCATAACCATGACTTTGTTTTAGAAGCCTTTGACAACAAGCAAATTGGAGAAGACTTCATCATATCTTCTATAGAGATGGTGTAAAGATTTGAACCACGAGTTCCTTTTAAAAGTTCCTTACCATTAAGATCTCTAACAAAGCAGGTATGTTTTCTCAAGGCTACTTCTAGATCAGAATCACAGAATTGACCAACAGAGAACGATTATGACCCAAACCTTCCACATAGTATACTCTAGAGATAACACTATCACCAACAACATAATCACCATAACCCATAATTGCACCGAAATGATCATTACCGAATCTAACAGTCCTGATGAATTTGCTCACGAAGTTCATGAGTCGCGACCGGTCTCCATATGCTTGGAACAAACTGAGTCCAGTACCACGTAAGCGATTTGAATGATCTGCAGTTGAACACGACAAGAATGGATAATCTGGATAATTGGGATCCCCATGCAAGAATGGGTTCCACTTGGTTAGTAACAGTAATTGGAACACCCACATCGAAACGAAACATCCATATCGAAGTAGAAGCAATGGAATCATTGGGAATAGATGCAATCGGTGTCGTATTTGACCTATTCAAAGTATGTTTACTTCTTAAGGGAATAGTTCTACAAGTAGGCATCCATTTTCTAGTGGGCATAATCTTAGCAGTTTGAGAACAAAACTGATTATTCTTATGGCCAAAAGGTATCCAATAATAACCTATCATTATAAAAGTTCTTCCGTGGGTTTCCACTGTTTTCTAACAATCTTTCGTTTTTGCCTTTTTGCCTTATTTGCACGATTATTAGCATTAACAATTTTAACTGGGCATTTGACAGCATTAGACAAAGCATTCACACCACATTCATGATTAGCAACGAAATTCAAGCAGACATCATTACAAGGTTTGCAGATAGTATCGTGAATTAATTACAAGATGCGCCTAAGGCTAATACTAGAATCAACACGATTCGTTTTATTCAACTCAAGCTTAAAGTTCCTAGATTGGTCTTCTACTCTCTTCCAATGCACATTCTTAGCTTGCAAGGTCCTATCATTCCTTGTATATTCTTGAGACTTTGACCGCTTCGCTTTAAAGTCACCGATTACTCCTGTAGAGGGAATGGGAACATTAGTTGGTTGATCTAATTTTTGCATTTCTGAACTTGATGTGCAAGGATCTGAAGTACTAGAAGGCACATTAGTGTATACTTTAAGACCGTGATTTGAGCTTTTTGCAGGCACACTAAAGTTCACTTTCTTAGCACTAACATATCCGAATCGAACTACTTGAAGGCACATTAGTGTTTCCTTTTTTAAGACGGGCATAGAATAGATTTCTGCTTGGCACTAGGCATAGAACAAGGCATCACAGCTTTGCCTTTTGCACCTAAGGTTAAGGATTTGGGACATGTGGCAATTACACATTCTAGCAACTCTTGAGATCGTTTGGCCCGGAGGCAAGCAAACCTAATTTCACTATCAAGAGGTTTGTTAATGAAATCCTCTTCGACAATCTCACGGAGACATTCTAGACTATCCTTAAGGTGAGCACAGTATTCATGAAAAGCATGTTCATTATTCCTAAGATGAGGAGGAATATATTTAACTGACACAGTGTATTTGCAGTCTAAGGGTGATTTTGAGACAACATTCTTATTGAAAACAAGTGGCGCTTTCCCATTTCACGACTTCTCAGATTCTCAATTTCCTTTTGTAGAGACGTTATTTTTTCGTTTTTTTGGTCACGGGTGACTTTTATTGAATCATATAACTCTTTAAAATGTCGTTTAACTTTTTTATTTTCTTCTAGAAAACTCTCGTTTTCCTTTTGTAAGGCATCAACTAAGTTTTGAAGATAAAAAGTTTGAGAATTCTGAGAATCTAAAGGAGGAGGGATTTGGGAGCCTGTCATATTGTTCGTTTGACCCTTTAATTGAGATATTTAGGCTTTCAACTTTCTCGATCGTGTTGCACGAGCTTGAATCGTTCATCACGTTTGTTAATTTGAAAATCGCATCAAACTCGGAGCATCGACGATGTCTTGATATTTGAAGTTTTAACATTTTCTTTAAGATGTTGATATTTTAGTTGTAAATTAAAATGCTCAACTTCCAGTTTAGAAAAATGTTTAACCAAATTGTCGTGATCATCCAGTTCAATTTTCTCGTTTAGTTTAGAATTAGTTTTTTCAAGCTCAATGACACGATCATGGGAGACTTTCAGGGCCACAGATAGTTCATGAAATTTGGAAGCATTAATAGAGAAATTTGAAGCGATGAAAAAGATATCTTGAGCAACACATTCAGTAATAAGAGTCTCATTTAATGTATGCAAGTTCTTCCTCTCAATCTCATTATATTTTAGTGCACGCTCATAATCACTAACTTCAACTACCATTGCATCAAATTCCTTTTCCATTCCCTTGATATCAGTTTCTATCCCCTTTTTAAGACTCTCAAAGTGATCCTTTAGAAGTTTAAAGAAAGGCATGACCTCAGTTAAATAACATTCTTTCATTTGCTCAAAACCCCTTTCTCCTTCCGTTATACCAATGGGTGTGATCCTTTTCTTGCAAGTTTTCTCAAAATCAACAAATAGTTGAAATATAACATATTGGCTAATTAAGGTCTTGCTTTTAGTGGCAATTGTTCTAGGAACAAGATGCATTGGTGTATTAGGAGGATACACAATCGCTCTAGGCATTTTCCATAGGGGAGGGTTTGTTTCAACAATATTTTCAGCTTTCGCTTATCTAAATCCTTTTTCCAGAAAACTTGTTCGGGAGTCAACAATGTCCGAGGCTTAAACATGTTCAAGGAAATCCAGTTTTCCTTTTTGTAGTCATGGGGAGTGATAATTATTTTTTCTCTTTGCATTTAGGATCATCTAATTTTTTGTTCATCCTTTCCCTAGTGACTTCATCTGATTTCTTATCTTCCTCGGTGCACTCAACGCAACTAGGTTTTCGTCTAGGTTTAAGAATCTCATTGCCATCATAGATCACACTTTGAGCTGCTTTTGCTATCTTTCCGTACTCATGGTTGGGTTTATCTATAATGGGAACACTATGCTTATCGCTTAGAACTCTATGTTTAGTGACCATGTGAGTCTGAATGGTGTTTCCTTGTATGTACAACTTGTTTTCAAGTTTGTTTTTCAAAGTTTTCTGATTAGAAAAATCTCTCAAGAGTTTTGATTCCTTTGCATTAAATTCTTGCTTAAGCATTTTCACATTTTCTTGAAGTTCTTGTTTTTGCTTAGCTGTTTTAGAAAGTTTTTCTTGCAAGGAATTTAATTCTTGTTTCAATACTTCTTCTCTAAAATTACTTTTTCTAATGATTGTACGCACTTGGTCATCCATTTCCTGCTCACGAGTGGTCAACTCAAATTTAGCACGTTGTTCATAAATAGCAACACGTTCTTTATAGGCATTTAGTTCAGAAATTACAGAATCATCAGGGGCACATGCGGTGTATTCATCAAAAACATAGTCATTGTTGACTGCAGAAGATGCATCACTTGGTACACCTTCACTTTCACTTTGTTTCACATATTGATCATATGGGATAATATCGATATTACCCATATTTTCAACATTTGATTCAATAGTTTCAGTTGAATGTACTTTGTCATGCATCTTTTGCACATCGGCATCATCGTATAGTTTTAATACCTCTGAGATGAGTTTGTCTTTGGATGGGCCACTAGTGGTGAAGAAGAGACCTTGGGAGAGACCATTGGAGAAATGCTAGCCATAAAAATTGTGTGTGCCGTAGGTCCATCATCCACATCCGAGTCGTATGCATCACAATCAGCGACTTGAAAGGCATTCTGATGATTGTGACCTATCTCCTGAATAGGCCGCTCATCCACATCTGCATCATAGGTCTTGGCATTGCCCTCAGCTAGAAACAACAATTCCTCTTCATCCAAAGCAGCACCATTGTCCTGAGCTTGTACCAGCAGCATCTTATCTCTGAAGTAATCGGCATTCGTGGACGCTTTGGAGATGTACCGTTCCTTGCAATGTGTCCCTCACCACCACAGTTATAACATTTGATTGGCTTAGCTTGACCTTGGTTACCATTCCTTCCTCGATTCTGTTTGCCAACATAACCTCTACCAGCTCCACCTCTTCCCTGATCATACTGTCTTTCCTGAATTGGTTGCACCACGATCCTTCCATCTTTAACAGTGGCTTGATTGTGTGGGTTAGATGTCGTTCGAGGTTGTTGTTGGTTTGTGGGAGAGAATTCATGTTTTGACTAATCAGAAGAGCTAGTTGATTAATGAAGTTACCCACGTGTGGATCAGCATCAGCTTGTTTGAACATAGGATCAAGAATGAGTTTGTGATTACCATTACCCAAGGGTATGACTTGTGATGCTTTGGTTGTGATTCCGATGTTTGAGTAGAAGGCGGTTGAGTCATTAGACGAGCTTGTCTCTCCCTGGTTGGTTTTGAACCGATTGAGAATCAATTTTTCAAACATAGCATGTCTCTCATTCTGAAGGAGGAAGGCATAGAGTTGCTCATAGTTTGTATTCTTCAATCCTTTAGTGAGCTTCTCAGCGGTGACAAACTTGTGCCATTCGGGATTCATGTTGTTCACAAATTTTGAGTTCAATTGAATGTTAGGCATAGTCATTCCGATGTTCCTCATGTCATTCACTAACTTATGAAATCTCACATAGTACTCATAGACACTCTCATCCGGTTTCATCTTGAAGTGTTCAAATTCGTCATAGAGTTGGGATTCTCTGTCTTCCATAGTTAATTCTGAACCTGAGAGAAGCATCTTGACATTATCCCATACTGCCTTTGCATCGGTGTTATGATTGATCAGCTTGTAGATGTCTTTAGGAAGACCTTGAAGAACAATGTTTGAAGCCCCGATATCAGCATCGAATCTCTTTTTCTCCTTATCATCAAGCTCATCATACATTTTAGGTCTGTCCATTCCGTAAACAAGAGTACCATCTTCATTAGTATCAAGTATGTCTCTAGTCGTCTCAACTCGATATGGTCCTTCATCAATGGATTTGAGAATGTTGACACCATTTTCCTTCACAAGGCAGTACAATCGATTCGTTGAGCCCAAGAGTCATAGTCAGTTCTGTCAAGCATGGGTGGACGAGTATCCGAGCCATTTGCTTGAACATCCTCGACAAATGGAGATGATAGTAGGAACGTTGGTAGACATGTTTACAGGTTATACGGGATTTTATAACTCTATGATTAAACCGGGAAATAGATTCTTTCACCGGATTTTACTAAATCAAGAGAAAACCGTAAACAATCACTCAAGTCGCTAGAAGATAATGCACTAAGTCGCTAGAAGATAATGCACTAAGTCGCTAGAAGATAATGCACTAAGTCGCTAACGCTTAATTCGCTACACCACTAAGTCGCTAGAGTCCCAAGTCGCTAGACAAATGCAAGTCGCTAGGTAGTAACTCGCTAAGCCTCAAGTAGCTAGCAAAATTTTGGCAGCAATTAGCTACTCAAGTCGCTAAAGATACAAGTCGCTAAAGAGCAACTCGCTACTGACCAAGTCGCTATCACCAAGTCGCTACCCGTAGTGGAGAGTCCACTACTTGTACTTTAAATCGCTAGATCAAAGTCGCTAGGTTTAGAAGCGTAACTCGCTACAAATTTGTAAAGCAAGTCGCTACGAAGAAACTAATCCGTGAAGTAAGTCGCTAGCAAGAAAAACCACATAAACATCACTTTTCAATCCAAACACAACCCAACCAAGATGATTCAAGCTTACCAAATGAATAACCTAAACACTTGTGATGATCCTAAACACAAAAGTACAATCAAAATCCAAACTTTAACACAGAAATCAACCAAATGATGCAAAAACCACTAAACTTTTTCAAACTCAAAAACCACCTAAAACCACTATAAATCCAAAGATGTGCAAGATATGATCTAACCATGGCTCTTGATACCAATTGTAAGATATAACTTTTCACATACACATCAAACCATAACACAAAGTAGCATATAGATGGAATTCTAGAAAGAGAAAGTTAGAGGTTTAGGGAACTTAGTGAGAGAAAGTGAAAGATATTATTATGAGCTCCAACTCTCTACCTTGGAAGGTAGAGAGTATTTATAGTCTTACAATAAAACGCCACACAACGGGCTGTGGATCAGGCATACAGTGGGTAAAGACCCGTCCGTCCTCCACGGTGTTACTAACCTAAATACTACTTAACATAAAAGTACTATGACTACGAGCTTTCTAACGATTACATATACTTGAGGTGACCGACTCTTTAATACCTGGAATTTCTAATTCCTAACACTAGAAGTTGGTAAATTTAACAAATAAAAAAAGTGAATGCTTTGCTATTTGACTGGGATGGAACCTTACTACATAAAGTGTATTAATGAAAGTCCATTTGTCCCAAAGCTCTTGAAGGTTTGCCTAAACACGAAGCTCAGTGGACTTAGGATGAGAGGGGAGTGGTCAACCAGGACCAAAGACTCAAAAGTATCATCATATCATGTTTTCCTGATTATATTATGGAGTCTGTTATAAGCTCTAGTACTGACTAAACAAACTCAGGATGACCGGTCCACGATCATGAAGGCCCTTCGATACCAAGGAAAAGCAGGATAATGGACTGAAACTTGAGTATAACACCTTCAGAGCTAAGGACTCAGAAATTATGTCTCAAACTTACACCCGATACAAAACTTTGTTAAATGAACTTTCAAATGATGGTGTTAAGTTGTCCAAACATGAAATCAATGTTGGGTTTGTCAATAGTCTCCCGAGAAGTGGTGAATTTCTCTCGGGGACTTAGGAATGCTAATCATATCCGAATCTTAAACTTCCGAAATATATGGGAAATTTGTCTATGAGGAAAACCTCATCAACAGACGATACCACGACTTGAAGAAGTCTCGGGAAGTCAAAAGTCCCGACCACCACTTCATCACCTATCTCTACTTGCTTTTTATTCTAACGGTGTGGTTCAAGATTTTCGGAAAATTCGGATGATGAGCCGATGAAAGATCAAGTGAGGAGTACCTAAATGACCGAACATCGAGTTTCAGAAAGGGCACTCCTTGCTAACTCTCGGAGGTTTATAAAAAGAAACAAAGGTTTTTCCAATGCTAAAGCAAATGAGGACACTGAATGCTTTAAGTGTCATAAAAGAGGCCATTTTTGCCAAAGACTGCTTTTTCAAAAACAATTTCTGAACCCTCTTACAAACCATCCGGGTCAAATCAGTCCTCAGGCTTTAGCAAATTTCAACCAAAAATCTATCGGTCTCATCAAAATTATCAAAACAAATCGATCAAAGTAAAGCTGTTGATTTTGAAGCTAAGTACAGGAAAATCAAAGCCAAGCTAGCTTGAGGCCACCCTCGAAACAACAAACCTGTTAAATATGTGCAGGGTAAAACAAGGGCCTAGTTCTTTGAAGTCTTCGACCGGGATGAAGAGCCGATCTCCTCGAGACGATGAAATGGTGCAAGTCGGTAATGCGATGGCTCTTCGAGAAGAGGACAAGCTAGCTGTTCGGAAAAATCATGTCAGGAATGGAGAATGGGTCAACATCACAATGAAGAAGGTAAATATTTTGCTTTTTATGGATGATGACTCGATTGGCGATCTTATATGAACTATATCAATGTTGACCTTAAATTTTTAGAAGAGCAACGATTAAATCTTTTTTTCAAAATACAACAAGTTAAGTTTTGAACTGAACAAGTGTAGGGATGAATTGCTTCTTTTAAAACAAGCTAAGCTTGAGGTTGTCACTTTGCAAATTCAAAACACGAACTAGTAAAAAAATCGGGCTCTTCAAGATGAACTTAAAAAAGAAAAAGATATCATTGAAATTTGGACTGCCAAGAACCCTAGGGTCTTTGATGATGTGGGAGCCCCCAGTAGCAAAAAGAGAGTCATAGGTGAAGATCATCTCCATGACTCTCACAACAAAGACCAGAGTCCAAAACCATTTGTACCTGGTGCCATGATTACCAATATGTTGTCAATTCCCAAGCCCAGTGATTGGATTGAACGGGTTAACCCTGAGAGTAAGCTTCCAAATTTTGATTCTGGAAGAATACTAGAGCCCGAAAGCCAAGCTCTAAAGAGCATGCTAGGACAACCTGATGTGCCCAGTGGTACTGAACACATCTCTGAGTCTGAAGTAGAATCTCAAGCACCGCTTCCACCCCTGAAACCTCTTCAAGGTGCTGCACCAAGCTCTGAGCTTACTCCATTACAATTCAATCATCACTCACCAAAAGAAAGGTCTGGACTTGGTAGAACCATCATGAAAAGACCAACAAAACCAATCCAACAAGAGTCTACTCCCACTGAGACTTCCACATCTTCCCTCAAGGCAGACCAAATTCAAAGTGAACTTGTGAGGAAGGCGATAAGATGGAATCCATCAAAAAGCGCTGATTCAATCAAGGAAACTAAGTCATCCTCCTCTAGTTCATCAAGGTCAAAATCCACCAATAAGCCCAGACAAAAGTGTGATCTATGCCATTACACCAGCCATACCACCGACAATTGCTACGAATCCTTTTTGTATGATCTCGAAAAAAGGATAATCACAAAACTTCTGATCACTTACAGTATGTAAGTTCATTCAGTGAAGCAAAACATACCAAAGTTGGTCATCAATATGCTTCAACCTCCAAACCAGCTCACAGGAATAGAGCTAAACCTTTTCCTCCTTGCCCATACTGTGGCTTCAATGATCATCATCCTGATGACTGTCTCATGAACACATGCTGTGATATTTATGGAAATCCAACTCATGAGACATCCCAACATGATAGTGTCATCCAAGCAAGGAGAAGTTCCAAGCAACCCCGAATCACTGAGTCGTCCTTAGTCATCAAATGCAAAACCTGTGGTAGCACAATGCACTCAACCACTGACCATGAGTCAATTGCCAAATTCAAGCAGACATTTAGACCCAAGCCCATTAGTATGTGGGTCAGCTAGAGAAACTAATTCGGTTTACTATTTGTGCAGAGACACGCCAGGGAGCCTATTTGGCATCTAGATAGTGGATGCTCAAGAAGCATGACTGGCGTTAAGGAGTATCTGCACAAGTATGTAAAGGAACCAGGACCCAAGGTAGTATTTGGTGAATAGCTTATGTCAATGGTCTAAATACAATCTCATTAGTGTCAGTCAACTATGTGATGCTAAGTACATTGTGCAATTCAATGACAAACAAGGCACCATTTTCAATGCCAACAAATAAGTTGTTTTGATAGCTCCTAGGAGAGATGATGTTTATATCTTAGACATGTCAACACTCTCTCAAGATAGAACTTGTCTCTTTGCCAAAGCCACTGAAACTATCAACTGGCTGTGGCACAAGAGACTTTCTCACTTAAACTTCAAAAACATCAACAACTTGGCAAAGCAAAATAAAGTCCTTGGCTTACCATCACTAGTTTTTGCAAAATATAAACCATGCTTAGCCTGTGAAAAAGGCAAACACCACAGTGCATCATTCAAAACAAAAAAATATTTCTCCATCAAAAGCTATCTTCACCTCCTACACATGGATCTCTTTGGACCAATCAGTCCTAGATCAATCCAACATGAGAAGTATACACTTGTCATTGTTGATGAGTTCTCAAGATATACTTGGGTATACTTTCTTTCCAAAAGAGTCGGTGATACAATAATGTCATTCATAAGGAATATTGAAAACCAGAATGACATTACTATTAAACAAATCAGAACTGACAATGGCACTGAGTTTAGAAATCAAGAACTTGAGATTTTCTGTGATGAAAAGGGAATCTCCCAAAACTTTTCATCTCCTTACACCCTTGAACAAAATGGGGTAGCTGAAAGGAAAAACAGAACTCTCATTTAGGCTGCCAGAACTATGTTAAATGGCTCAACACTCTCAAAGCATTTCTGGACTGAAGTAGTCAAAACAGCCTGTTACACACAAAACATGTCAATCATTGTCAAAATACATAACAAAACCCCATATGAGATATTCAAGGGTAGACTTCCTGATATCAGCTACTTTTATGTGTTTGGGTGTCCTGTGTTCATTCACAATCACAAGGATCACCTAGGCAAGTTTGATGCAAAAGCTGACGATGGGTACTTTCTAGGTTACTCATTAATCTCCAAAGCCTTCAGGGTATTTTACACAAGGAGACAACAAGTTGAGGAAACCTTTCATGTCACCTTTGATGAGAGTTCAGAAAGCATCAGGTTTACCAATACCTCAGTGGAGGAAATAGGAATTGATAACTCATCAAGATACCCTCCTGATGAGTACAACATGAAATCAATTTCTCATACCAAGTTGATCTTGACATCTCATATTATGTCTTACCTCACAACCTTCCCCAACCTACTATCAGTGAAATCATTGATAATCAATCAGTCCCTACGGGATAAGTATCTTGAACCAAATGTTCGGGAACACGTGATTCAAGAACCCCAACTGAACTAAGCATCTCAACAGATGATCTCAATGAATCTGTGGCTCCGCACCAACTCACTCACGAGTTTCCGGTAACCTCTTCGAGCTCGGATCCTAGACCACAAAGTAAGTGGACAAAATCTCAAGACATTAAGCTTGTTAACATCATTGGTGAACCCCGAGGGCATGCTTACAAGAAGCATGATGCTAAATAACAGCCTTGACCAATGAATGTCTATATCTTGATTATTTGTCGAAATAGAACCCAAAAGTGTCACTGAAGCTCTAAAACATCCACCACGGGTTCAGCAATGCAAGAAGAACTTCAACAGTTTGATAAAAACAAGGTCATGACCTTGATCAAATGTCCTCGGGATGTCATTGTCATAGGAATGAAATGGGTTTTCGAAACAAAAGCTGATGAAAACGGCATTGTCATTAAAAACAAAGCCGGACTTGTAGCCAAAGGTTACAGTCAACAAGAAGGCATTGACTATGATGAGACATTTGCTCCTGTTGCTAGAATGGAAGCCATCAGCATCTTCCTTGCATTTGCAACCTACATGAACTTCAAAGTTTACCAAATGGATGTAAATAGTGCATTCCTGAATTGTGAACTCAATGAAGATGTGTATGTTTAGCAACCTCACGGTTTTGAGAGTAGTGAATTCCACGACTATGTCTGCAAGTTTGACAAAGCCCTTTATGGACTTAAACAAGCTCCCAGAGCATGGTATGAAACTCTCTCAGCCTTCCTGATTCAAAACAAGTTTTCAGAGGAAAGATAGACAACACTTTGTTTATCTACAGGACAAAGCAAGATGTGATACTGGTCTAAGTATATGTTAATGACATCATCTTTGGCTTAACAAATTATACTATTTGCAAACAATTTGAAAAACTGATGACAAAGAAGTTTGAAATGAGCATGATTGGTGAACTTACATACTTCCTTGGACTACAAATCAGGAAAACTGATAAAGGAATCTCCATCAGTCAAGAGAAATATACCAGAAATCTCATGAAGAAATATGAGATATCGATTGCCTCGGTGAAGACACCAATGGTATCTCCCAACAACCTTGGACCGATCTCACGGCAAATCAGTCAATCAAACTCATTTAAGGGGATTGTAGGTTCATCGATGTATCTCGCTTCGGACCGGACATACAATTCTCACCGTCTAATAGCAAGATATGAGTCCAATCCCAAAGAATCCCATCTCACTGCAACCAAAAGAATCCTCAGATACCTGAAGGGAACTCCAAGCCTTGGAATTTACTATCCAAAGTGCTCAAGGTTTGATCTTAAAGGGTATTTGATAAGGTTTTAAAATGTACCTTTTTGAGGGGTCATTTAAGCCCTTATTTGATCAATTTTGTATCCGTTATTACTTAATATCGTTCCTTTTCACTTTTTAGGTATCTTGAAGGCAAAATGCTGGAATGACACTTATTCGGATGAAAAGGCGCAAATATACGAAGAAAATGGCCAAAGTCAAGAATCGAGACACTCAGTGCTGGCTGAAGGGGACGGCGTCGGTGTTAACTGCGACGCCGTCGCATTACTTTGTGACGGCTCGGTAGCCAAATTGATTATTTACAAGTGCGGTGTCGGGCTTTAAAAGAGTAGGTCGTCGCAACTCGACGGCCTAGATTTGATCCGACGGCGCCGAGACTGAAGGGATGGCGTCACAAGCATAATATGACGCCGTCGCAAGACTAACGTGGCCAAGACGAAACCCTAATGGCGACCCGGCGTCACAAATCAAAGGGTGACGCCGTCGCGAATGTAATCTTATATATAGAATCCGAATTTTTTTAGTTTTCAGAGTGTAGTCTTTTGGAGTAAAAACCTAAACCGAACCAAGGCTGTCTTGTATAGTATTTTAGGGTTCTAAACCCTATCTTACATCAAGATAAGTGTTTTACTTCATTAATTTAATTATGTCTTCAATTACTTGTGTGTATGCTTGCATGTTCTCCATGTCCGGCTAATTTACTTGTGTGTTTGCTTAGGGAATATGAAACTTAATTATTGAATATTGATTGGTTGTCTCTTATCTTAATTGTTAATGATCTAGTAATGCGATAGGTCATCCGTTGTGTAGTTAATGCTTGATTAATCTTTGTGAACCTTAGTTTATAACACCTAGAGTTGTTGTAGGCTAAACCATCCGAAGAGTACCTTAGAGTTAAAGTTTATAAATCCTAGAGACTTTGTAGGCGATAACCTTTGGTAGTTTCAAAGAGTTAGGGACAAACGCATAACCTACGACCTTAGATACACAACGCGATTAAGAATAAGGACGTGACAATTCAACCATCAATAGGAGATAATTAAGGAGTAGTAAAACCTAAGTAAACACATCTTTAAACCATCATACGAGCACACAATAATTAGACATAGACTACCCTCACCTTAGTTAATTAGATAATTAGATAATAGAAGTAATCGGTAGAAATACCAACCCCCCAAATCCAAACCCCGAGATTCGTACTTTTCCATTTCCTAAAAAACATAAAAAGATAAAAAGAATAATCTTCCTCAACCCCAACCTTAGCGTAGTAACTTCTCACTAGCATTCCTATTCCCCTAGAGAACGATATCAATTCTCGTGTCTTACCCTAATACTACACTACATGTTGTCACAATGTTAAAATGATAGCTTGCTAAATGTTAATATAATATTAATAATAATATGATTTGTTATGTTATTATTTATTCACAATGTTAAAATGATAGCTTGCTAAAAAATTCTAACTAAATGTTGTCACAAATATAATGTTATGTATAAAAATATTAAATCATATTACACCCTTTAGAATTACCAATCTAATTTCAACTTTTCTTCGACAACTAAAATACCTAGACATTTTTTTATATACTGATCTTCCTCCATACCTAAATGAATATTTTCATCAATCATAAATCAACTGGCAGATATAAAATGTTTGTGACAGTAAAATTACCTTGAGTTTCACCTTTTCTTTTAGTTTTTCCTCTTCCTTGTATATAATCTATTCAAAAAAACGTATCGTGGATCATCATTTATAATTTTTAATAGCTCAAAATTTTTGAAAAGATATAACAATGGTTTTTAAGACATTCTATAAAAAGTACTGAAGGAATGGTTGGTTCTATCTCTACCTTCAGGTAAGCTCCCAAAACCAAATCCCCTGCTTCTAGGGCAAAAAATCACCAACACCCAAATCAAAATTATCCCACTTTCAATCCACTAAACTTAAATTCTTTCAAATCCCATTTTCAAAAAAACATGGAAGGAGGAGGAGCACATTCTAAGCGGGTGATATCCCAAGCTGACGACAACGAGGGATGATCTTACTATGACAAATGAATCGACAAGGGTTGGAAATGTGGTTCAACATAGCTTTGCGAATGTCATTACAACTGAAATCATGGAAACAAAGGTCAATTTTAGGAAAGTTGAAGCTGTTGGTGCTTTGAATGGCGAATTTGAGGCCAAGATACCAGAATCTTCGGTCATGGAAGTTAATGAAAGGCTAAGAAATTTGGTATATGGGTATTTTATTGGAAAGCGTATCGCGTTTCCGGTTGTGGAGAACTATGTATTTAACGCTTGGGGAAAGTTTGGCATACAGAAGTGATGATGAATGCGAAAGGATTTTACTTTTTCAAATTTTCCTCTAAGAAAGGGGTTGAAGATGTGTTGGAGAATGGCCCATGGATTATTCGAAGCAGTCCCATCATATTGAACAAGTGGTCTCGTTCGACGAGCTTAACAAAGGAAAATCAAACTAGAGTACCGGTATGGGTTAAAATGCATGACGTGCCATTGGCGTGTTCACCGATGGCTTAAGTATAATTGCATAAAAAATAGCTAATCCACTTATGCTTGACTCGTATTGAAGTACCATGTGTAAAGAATCTTGGGGTAGAAGCTCGTATGCTCGAGCCATGATCGAAATAGATGCTACAAGTCAACTCAAAGAATTTGTAACGATGGTCATTCCGGACCTTGAAGGAGGCGGGTATACTTGTGAGAAAATAAATGTTGAATACGAATGGAAACCACCTTATTGTATTACTTGCAAGACATTTTTTCATGCATTAGAAGCTTGTCCTTTGATTGTGAAAGAGATTCCTAAGAAAAATGTGGAGGTTCAAGACGATGGGTACCAAGTGGTCAAGAGTCAAAACAAAGGAAAGAAGCCAAATGATAGGTATTTCGCGGTGAAACAAAAGCCTAATCTTGCATTTAGGCAAGTACCATACAATCAGGGAACTTGGAAACGTAAGAATGATGCAAAAACTTCCACATCTAATCCATTCTCAGTGTTGGTAAATGAAGGTCCTAGTGGTGTGCATGATGAAAATAATGCTAGAACAAGAGGTAGTATACAACAATCTAAAGTGGGTGAACAAGATAAATCAGATGATGATGAAATAGAAAATGTCTATGATGAGACAAATGTTCGAGGTGGTTGATAACCCGGCACCAAAAGCATCGGGGGCAAGCACTCCCATTGAGAAATTTCCCAATGTATAGTATCGCTGCATGGAACATCAGGGGATTGAACCGCACCCCTAAACAAATGGAGGTTCATCAAGTTATTAGTGATAATAACCTTAATGTGTGTGCTATTCTTAAGTCTCATGTAGATATTGGAAAACTAGAGAAAGTAAGTTCTAAAGTATGTGCTAAATGGAAGTGGCTATCGAATGGTAGTGTTTGTTTGAAAGGTACTCGAGTTATACTAGGATGGAATGATGACTATGTTGATGTCATGACCTTGTCATGTACCAGCCAAGTTGTTCTTGCCCAAATAATGCTAAAAGCTAATCAAAAGGTGCTCTAATGCGTTAGGTGTATCTTTGCTAATTCGTATGTTACTCGTAGAGATCTTTGGTAAAACTTAAGTGAGCACAAGAAATTTGTGCATGATAGTCCATGGATCATTATGGGTGATTTCAACTCAGCCCTTTTCATGGAAGATAATGATTATGGATCATCTGAAGTCAACATATCCGTGAGAGAGTTTAATGATTATGTTAATAACATCGAGGTAAAAGATGTTAACAGTACCGGTCTGCATTTTACTTGGAATCAAAAACCAAATGCGGAAGTCGGAATTTTAAAGAAGATTGACCGTGTAATGTGCAACACGAGCTTCACAACAGAGTATCCAGGGTCTTATGCTATCTTTCAACCATATCGTATATCCGATCGTTCCCATGCAAGATTGAAAATCGGGAAGGTGACCAAAGACAAACCTAAACCATTTAAATTCGCAACCTTCTTGTTTAAAAACACCTTTTATGAACTTGGTGGTGGAAAATTGGTGTTTGAATGTTCAAGGTCATAATATGTTTAATCTTGTCAAATTCGTCTTCAAGTTCGTGAGATGGATCCACGTGGTGAGATGGATCCACGCATATAAGCTTAAACATAGGAACTTTTGGGACATTAAGCTTGCTTGAATGTAATGGGGGTGGCATAAAATATTGCAAATTCGTCTTCAAGTTCGTCCTCACATTATGTATAAAATCGGTAATGGTAATGATGCATCTGTTTGGTTTGATAAGTGGGAGGATCGATGCCCTCTTATGAACTACTTGACGCCAAGACATGTATATAGAGCAGGTTACAATATGCAAGAAAAAGTGGCAGACCTAATTTCGCATGGAGAATGGACCTTTCCTGTTGCATGGTACGATTTGTACCCAGTTCTTAATCATATTAACGTGCCCATTTTGTGTGAACAGGTTGACAAGTTACAATGGCGAAAGCATGATGGGAGTTTGGTGGAGTTTTACGTTTGAGAGGCTTGGGAAGCTATCCGTGATCGTGGTAGTCTCGTCCCATAGTCTAACTTGGTTTGGTTTCGACATAGCATCCCTCGACATTCGTTCGCCTATGGCTTGTTATGCGGAGGCGTTTAAAGACTCAAGATAGGATGAGGCAATGGGATGTTGGCATCAATGTAGACTTAAACACGCTTTGGTGCCCTCTTTTTAAAGCACAACCAGATTCTCACGAGCATTTGTTCTTTGAATGTAGCTATTCAGAGAAGGTTTGGAAGCAAGTATTGAGTGCAGCTGAAATGCCAAATGTGTCGCCTATTTTGGATGATATCATGGTTTGGATTATTCCTATATCTGATGATAACACTATTGAAAGTATAGTTGGTCATCTTCTCATTGGTGCATCATCTTATTATTTGTGGCAAGAGAGAAATAATAGAATTCATGGCAAATGTGATAGGAACACTGATCAGATAATGAACTGCATTTTGGATGTGGTTAGGATGAAGCTTGCATCTATACGTCTCAAGAAGTCATATCAACCTGAATGGTTGATGAAAATTTGGAAGATTTCATGCTTGGTGATTGAAGGTGGCTAATTTGCGCATGGAAGCTAGGGATCTCTTGAGATTTTGCTGTCATATTTATTTTATGTAGATTCCTAGTTTTTGTTTCGTGGTTGTTATGCTTTGAGTTTTGTTCAAAGTGTATTGTCGATGTTCATCTTTAAAAGAGGGGCTCATTACCTCTCTTTCATGTATGTAAACTCATATATGTTTTTCTAATATATTCACCAGGGTATAATCCCTTTACCCAAAAAAAAGACATTCTATAACTTGCATATTAGTACATTTAGAAACAATTCTGATGGGCCAAATTTCTCTTTGTTATACTTCTGATTGAGTAATGTTATGAAAAAGAACAGATAATGCAATTCAAATATAGAAAAGATATCAGTGAGGATAACCATCGTTTTTTAAATTATTCTAGAACATGCCTCTCATATTTGGAAACACGTCTCTAATACGCCCAATAGTTTCACGACACCAAAGTTTCGAAAAGCGCACCGGTTTCTCAAAGGTTTTTATTTGCGTTTTGACACGCGTCTATGTTTGGGGAGCCTTTTAGAAAACACCTAGAACGGCCCGACTTTTTCTCAATAGATATCAATGTTGAAGACTTAAATTGGTAGTTTATGATATACAAATTGTTACATTTATGATACATTAAGCGTAGCGTTTACGGTATACATATTTTCATGATCTGAGACTACAAATAATAGTTGTTTATACAAAATCGTTTACGACACAATCATAGAATACGTTTCTCATACATAATCTGAATGTTTATAGTCATCATTATCATCAAATCTGATATTCTTCTTTTTTGCCAACACCTTCTTCCCTAGTAATTAAACACCCAATACACCTTCTTCATAACCATAAGCATCTTTAAATAACTTACAAAAATCGGTTGGATTATGATCAATGAATTGTTCATCTGTAATCAATAACAAAAACATAATTGATAAACTAACAATCATTAATACAAAATCAAGCAAAATAACTAGCACTAATCGGTTACCAAAAATCAAAGAAAGGCTAATGCTACCAAAAAAAATATCAACATACCTTATGGGATCGGACAAATCAAAAGGAAATCTTGTCCACCAAGGCAACATTGTCCATCTCGATGGAACATGATGAACTTGAAAAATTGTGTAAATCAAAAGCAGTTTTAACACCATTTTGTACAACAATCTTATTCGTTTTTTTACGATATCTTTTTCTAATAACTATATGTCGATATGCAATTTGCATTATAGAAAATGGATTGATTCAATAATAGATGGTACGAGATATTTAAATAAAAATAAAATTTTGTTACTAGAAGAGAACTAAATGACTGACTCAAGTTGTTCTTTATTTAATTTGAAATTGGTGACAATTTATAAATGCAAAATATATAAATGATTTGACAACTTAATAGAAAACCATCATTAAAATTGGAAATTACACAAAGTTGTAATATAATACATTAATTTGAATGTAAATATTTTATAACCTAAAACTAATCTAACAAATGCACTCAATGCATTTATCTATATATTTTCTTACTTTATTCATATAATCTTATTTATGTTCGTTATTAAACCAAAACTAATGTAACAAAAATTAAACCCAAAGCTTAGATGCGTGCGAGGTCTAAAACTAAGTGCTTCAAAATGCATTTATTCACAAAACAAAAAGTTACCAATCAAATTTGAAAAAGGCCCATGGATTTATAAACAATTAAACATAATGAAACTAATGGACCAAATATAAAACCCAATTCTCTTCTAGTCATCATCTGCGGGTTCTGGAATCGTCTTAACAAGTGTTGCCAATTCCTGATATATCCCATCAACAAGATAGTAACCAAATGGGTAATTTACCCCATTAGCAACAAACGGAATCTCCGGTGATATCCCCATTTAAGATCGTTAAATAAAGGGGATTGATCAAAACGTTGATGTGGTTATGCGACGAAACACCAAAGAAAACATGCCATATCCATAAGTCTTGAGGCCGCGGCGTCCAACAAAATGAATGGATTGGACCATGATCACGCTAACATATTGCCCTTTGTGTGCATTCGGACAACCAAACCACTTCTAATTTGTACAGTCAAGGCTTCCTAACATCCTTGGAAATAGAGATGGCAAAAAAATCCGTACATGATGGGGACCCGATCACGGGGGAATCCCGAGTTGGGGATAGGGGCGAGGATGGGAATCCCCAAAATATGAAACCGGAGATGCGGCGAGGATGGGGATAACATAAATCCCCGAACCCGATCCCGACTCCGACTCCGATCTTTCTAGTGTATAAGTATTTTAGAATTTATATGTTATATTCATACTCGCTTAACTTGTACATGTATATGTATATGTTTATGAGTATCGACATGTATATTTATATGCATATGTGATATTTATAAACTCAAGTACCTTTAGAATTAGAAGCATAAGCACCAAATACATATTACTTATTCGTTTGTCCGAATAGACACATATGATACATATTGTTTTTATATTATATGTGATGTTACAATGTTGAGGATGCTTTACAGTTGAATTGAAATTGTAATGAATCTAACTATGTGCGATGTACGCACGTTTCTTGAAATACTTTACGACTTAAGATTCTTTATATTTTCGATGAGTTGGTGGAAACTTTATGTTAGTTCAAAAGGATTGAAAATCCCCGAATCCTCATGGGGATCCCCGACCCCCATTGGGGACGGGGATGGGGATGTAAAGCAATTCCCCGATGGGGATGGGGTGGGGAATGAAAACGGAGTTGGGGATGGTAAATACAATCCCCGACGTTGCCCGTTCTTGAAATCCTACACGGAAACCCGTGTATTTCTTCATGATGTCGATAAAGCTTTACGACATTAGTCATAGTGGGTTTCCTCAAATATTCTGGGCCAAAAATTTCCATAACAGACTTACAAAAAAAATCAACGCAGTCGGCGAGATGTTTTTCACTTATCTTTAGATATTCATCTAAAGCATCCGGGTTCACGCCGTATGCCAATTGACGAATTAGAGACTTCATAAAAAACATGAAGTATGGAAATATGGCGACATATGGCGAAGTTTTTGCGTTTATAAGGCGTGACATATGACGGCACAAAGTATGAAAATATTTATATATTTATAACATAATTTATATATATCAAGTTTATAAAAACATATGGCATAAAGCAGCGTGGCGGCACGACATGACGGCATGGTCGAGCTTCATTCCTTTGCGAGAGCCTTTTGGAGAGTGCTATCCAACAAACGGTCCAAACCACAAAACGGGTTTATAATTACAACTCTTTACAATACCCACTAACAAACCACCGCAACAACCCTAACTAACAACCATGGCGACACCACTCCACTCAATCACACCCCAAAACGAATGCTCCGTCGAAAGACACCAACGAACCCTATGGATCTGGGAAGACAAGAAAATGATTAAAAAAACAATCACCTTCGTACCAGGTCTTTATAGAGTGTTTGACGAGATACTCGTATCCGCAGCCAGAAGAAGCTTTGATGCTATTAAAGTTGAAATTGATGTTTCAAATTCTATGATTAGTGTTTGGTCAAATCCGAAGACTAATTGGTGGTTTAATGATAATCATCTTAAGGACAATAAAATGTTTTTGAGTGAGTTAACGGTTAAGAATAATTATGAGGGACGTATATATACGGAGGTATATAATTGTATTTATGTTTATGTTTTATTTGGGTATATAATATTATCAAGTGGTTTATTGAGAATGATTTGTAACATCTGAATATCTGATTGTTGTTTAGATGTTCACAAACAACATGAGGAAGTTCCGCTCCGGTATGGAAGAGGGCAATAGTAGTGAAAATTGGACTATGGTTTCATTTAAACCTGATTTAGCAAAATATGGCATGGAATGTCTTGAAGATGATATGGTTGCTCTAATGAAGAGACGCGTGGTCGACTTAGCAGGATGCTTAGGAAACGGTGTGGAGGTTGAACTAGATGGAACACGTGTTCCGCTCAAAACGTTTGAAGACTATGTTAAGCTTTATCCCGGAACATCTACTAAAACTATGAGGTGTTTTTTTTTTTTTTTTTTTTTTAATGATGAATACCTTGTATTGTTATTTAGTTTAATTGCTAATTTGATGCTAATCCTGTTATTTTATATAGGATTTATGAGAAAGTTAACGATAGATGGGACATTTGTGTTTGTATGTCACATGGGGAATTTGAGCAGGTATACACAATTTTGTATTGAGTTTTTGAACAGTTAGAGCGTAGTGCAAATATTGGCTGACATATGCTTATTGATTAATTAGGTTAGTTTTGTCAATAATATTGCGACAATGAAGGGAGGGTCACACGTCGATTATATAACCAGTCAGATTACCGGTCTCCTTGAGACGCTTGTTAATTTTGAACCAAATAACATAAAGAGCTACCTTTGGGTGTTTGTCAATGCTCTTATTGACAACCCGATTTTGGATTCGGGAACTAGAGAGAATCTGACGACGGATAAGGACAGATTTGGATCAATGTGTAAACTCACACACAAGCTTTTGAAGAAAAGTATGCAGAACCACTTTTTTTATTTATTATTATTTTTTTTCCTCTCTTTTTAATATCTGAAATTAGTAGGTCTGAGAACTTATGTTATTGTCTTGTTCATGTTTTGCAGTTGCAAAACCGTATGTGGCGAACAGATTATTGTTATATGCAGATAATCCGGATGAAAAACTTAAGAAAACCCGTGGTAAAAGGAAAGGGTTACTCAATATTCCTACCCTCATAGATGCTAACATGGTGGCCACAGATAAATCTCGAGACTGCACTTTGATTTTGGCGCAAGGAGATTCTGCCAAAGCTTTTGCAGTAAGCTGTCTTGCTTGTTCGTTTATAGTCTCATATTTGGATACATGTATTCACATAAACAATCTTTTAATACAAGGTTTATTATTGTTTGTAGATGTCTGGATTACTTGTTGTGGGCCGAGATTACTATGGTGTGTTTCCTTTGGAAGGTGAGTTGCTCGATGTGAGGGAAGCAAGTCATCAAAAATTGCAAGAAAACACTGAAATTCAAAAGATTAAGAAGATTCTTGGCCTCCAAGATGGTAAAGTTTATGAAGATGTTGAGGAATTGAGATATGGACACTTGATGATTATGGCTGATGAGGTGTGTACCAATAACTGTTACTATGCGTTGACAATATCAAGTATCTACCATTTTTATGCTTATAGAACATTACATGTGTTTTGTAGGATCATGATAGTTAAGCACATCAAAGGGCTGTTGATCTACTTCCTTCACTCGTTCTGGCCATCTTTACTAAAAGTCTCAAAGTTTATCTGGCGTGTTCATTACACCAGTTGTTATGGTCTCTAACAAGAAGACTAAGGATGTGATATCGTTCTATACAATGCATGATTATGAGGCCTGGAAGAAAAACTTGGTTAACAAAGCAACAAAATACACAATAAAATACTTTAAGGTTTGTTTATGAAAATTTTGAATAGCAATTATACATACATTGTTATTTTTGCAATTTTTCATTATCTCTAGGGGCTGGGAATTTGTGAAGATGAAGGAGCAGAGTATTTTGGTTTTGATCATCACATTCAGGACTTTGTTTGGTTTGATAAAAATGATGATGATGCAATTGAGCTTGCCTTCAGTAAGATGAAGATTGAGGCGATAAATGACTTGCTTCGAGCACCTCAGGTAATGGTCATTATCAGCTTTTGTCAAATTAGTTAAAAAAAATGTTAGGGCGTCGAATGTGATTAATTGAATGTCATTGTGTTTAGGTCAAAATATATCATTTAGTATGGTTGAAATGGATTGGACCAGAAAACACTTTTCTCTCCTTTTTTTAAAAGCATTACCAAGTATGCAATGCATTAAATACTTGCAGGTTGTGTTCAAACCATGATTTTTTTTAGCATTGGTCAAACCACTCGTCGAGTCAACTTTCAAAATCTTACTGAATAAATAGCTGATGCATTTAGTTATGATTACAAAAATATTACTCCATATATTACTCTAAATGATTGTGTATAGTAAAAACACATGCTGGGCAACTTTTGGTGTTCTGTTTGATGTTATGAATGCCCCAGTTTGACCCCACCTACATGTGAATGGGTTGAAATTGCCATCTCTACAACATAGTAACCAGGGAGACATGACACGAATTTCATCACAATCATCGTTTCTTGATGCAGGCTGGTACTTATATTGTCTCAAAGGAGAAGAGCATCCGATACTGCGACTTCATCAACAATGAGTTTAAGCAATATTTAGTGGCTGATCTCCGAAGATCAATCCCATCGGTGGTGGATGGGTTGAACCCTGGCCAAAGAAAGATTCTATTTTGTGCTTTCAAGAAGCCCATTATTCAGAAAATTAAAGTTGCTCAATTCAGTCATTATGTGTCTGAGCACTCTGCTTATCATCATGGTGAGGCGAGTGTAGTCGGTACCATTATCGGCATGGCCCAAAATTATGTTGGTAGTAACAACATTAACCTTCTTCAGCCGATTGGGCAATTTGGTACACGTCACATGGTGAGAGATACAATTTAAACATTTACTCGTTTGTATACATTGCATATTCTAAAGTCTATTATTTCTTTGCAGGGTGGTAAAGAATACTTGAATGACAGATGTATTTTCATTCAGCTCTCTCCTATCACACGATATCTTTTCTACAAGGCTGATGAACTTCTTCTCAACTACTTAAATGACGATGGTCAATCCATTGAGCCTGCGCGGTAGTTTATAATCTATGTGTATTTTTGTAAGTATATGATATTGTTTGAATTAGTAGTTGTTATAATGATTCGATTTTTTTTATTTTTTTTTTGAAAAAGGCTTATGCCAATCATCCCAATGGTTCTGGTAAACGGAAGTGAAGGAGGGATTGGATGTAGTTCGTTTATTCCAAATTACAATCCACGAGACATTATTGCTAACCTAAAACGCAAACTGCGTGGTGAACCAATGGTGCCTATGGATCCGTGGTATAAAGGATTCATAGGAAAGATTGTGACAGCATCAAAGGATACCGGATACACCACGATAGGAGAAGTGGAGGAATTAAAGGACGGGAAAGGTCTTAGGATCACTGAACTCCCAGTAGGGAGGTGGACTTGGGAATACGAGGAATTTTTGAAGGCAGCTTCACAGTATAAGAAGGGCAAAGCACCTTTCATTGAGGTAAAAATTAACATGTTTTAAATAGTTAACGCTTGTATTGTATTTTTATTTTATTATCATTATAGCTCTTATATGGCAACCCCATGTTCTTTTTGCAGGATTACACAGCTCACAATGACAAGACTATTGTGGATTTTACAATTAACATGAGTAAAGATCAAATGAACACAGCAAAACAAGAGGGGTTCGTGACGAAATTTAAGCTAACAACGACATTAAGCACAGCTAACATGTATCTGTTTGATGCACATGGTGCAATAAAGAAGTATGACACCCCTGAACAAAGTAAGTACGATATCCATGAACAAAAAGATTGATCTATACTCTTAATTTGTTTACTGACTGTTCATATTCTTTCTGTGTACACAGTTCTTGAGGATTTCTTTTACCTTTGTCTTGCCTTTTATGAAGAAAGGACGGTAAGTTGGATGTGGCTTCATTTCATTTCTGTGTTTAAGACTGTACTAATCCAAATGTGGTCATGGATAACAGATAGCTCTGCGTGGCTAGCTCACGAAAGCTATATTGCTACTGGAAAACAAAGTGAAGTTTATTGGTGAAGTTCGCGAAGGAAATATTCGTCTCTTCAATAGAGAGGACGCTGATATTTGTGCTGAATTAAAGGCCAAAGGTTTCGCATATTTACCAAAAGAAACAAAACCAACAACTGCAGGGGCGGTTGATCATGTAGGAAGGGAAGAATATGATTACTTGTTGTCTATGTCCTTTGCATTATTCTCAAAGTTTGAGCAGTTAAAGAAAGAAATGGATACAAAGAAGCAAGAGTTGGAGATGATCACAAAAAGTACTTATGAGTCTCTATGGCTAAGAGATCTTGAAGCTCTTGATCAGCAACTTGAGGTGAGAAATGAAACCTTATCTTTGGTAATTTTTTACAATGACAAGTGATTATGTGAACTAATAAAATATTTGCAGGAACAATATCCTTTAGAAGAACACATGGCCAAAATCAACTTAAAATCTTCACAGGATGACGATGAATCATCCCCTGAGATAGCAGAAGGTAAAACCATTTTTAAAATGATTTATGCATAATATCCGTTCAGTCTTGGCATGTCAAGTTTGTGACTAACATAAGTTATTAAACAACAGAAGCTCCAAAGAACCAAGCACCAGCAAAACGAACTGCAGCCGGACCACAAAGGGCGAGCAAGAAGAAACAGCGATGCGATTGAGGATTCTGATTTTCAAGATGAAGAGCAAGTGATTGGAATATGTGTTTGGTTCTTCTGACTATGAATTTCAAAAGTGGGGGGAAATATGCTTGTTATGTGTTGTAATGTTGACTTGCCATTGACTTCATGAATTTCAACTTTGTAGTAAGGTGACATAAATCCCTCCCTACAACTCATGAATTAAGAATTCTCACAACAAAAAGGTCTACTCGACATGGACATCGAATTAGCTAGGGTGTTTTGTTTTCGTTATTGAAGAATAGATTATGATTGTGCTCTATGCGAAAAAAATTGTCCAAGTGATACGGTTGTGGATTTTGTGCATGATCATGTTATGAGTAGAATTGTGTTCATTTCATTTGGTTCTCTTTTTGCTTGATATGATCATTTACTAATTTACTCTTTCATGCAATTTGTTTGTTTATAAACGCTATTTTGTAAAACGAAGGATGATGTTTCGAGTGACTTCTTGATGTGCTTTTGGTATAAGTCAGTTCACAATACATGAAACAACATACCAAGATAAACAAAACAATACACAACAAACACTTAACAGAATTGCGGTTAAAACTTTTTTTCTTAATAAATAAAAGGAAAAGAAAGTATTTGCCTTAGAACAACTGCAATGCTAGGTATTTAAAAGACTTTTCACCATTTACTATTTAAACAAGTCATTTGAATGACTTGACTCATTGTGGTATAACTTTTAGCAAAATAGTTTGGTAGAGATCAAGTGTTGGATAACAAATAATACAAGTCATTGTCATTAATTCATTAAATAAAGACTTGTTGAGGAGGTTTGAAAGCTTTTGAAAGGCTTTTATGAATTGGAGCAAACTTGTAAAATGACTTTTTGAAAGATTTAATTTATTAAAAAAATAATTGTAATAAATAATTAAAAAAAAAAAAAAAAAAAAAAAGTCATCAATTGTACAAAAAACAAAAATCAAGCTATTCAAGAATAAACGTTTGTGTGAAGAAAAAGTTGTTAATTCTTAATGGAATATTTGAATATGTTTATCTTTCGTGTTATCCTTTGATGTTGTTTTCTTATTGATCGAGCATAGGTGCTCTAAAAGTTGTAAGTATATCACAATCAATAATTCCGACTTACCGGCTTTTTACACAAGCATAATGTTGATCGAGTCAACAACTTAGGCTACATGGAAAATATCTACCTTTTGTAAAAAGTTTAAGCTACGCAAAGGTTTTCAGCAGTGGTGGTAATTGGGGTAATTGATAGAGTTACGTTCACATCATTCTAGTTATGTTGTGAGGACTATCTTGAGAACCCCCCGAGGATGGCCCTCCTTGAGCCTCACAAAGAGACGGCTTGGTATTTTGTAATCCCGACGGTCACGCACCATAGCGGAAGTTAGGTCTTTAGGGAATAAACAAATTTTTATGCTTGATTCTATAATAAACTTGATGCAATGCAGCTTGGTGAATAGAGACTAGAGAGATATCATAATCTAACTTAACTGCCGAATAGGAGGATTTCAATAATACATTGATGATATGACTAAAGGAGTTCATCCGAAATGGGGTTGTTTCTTTTGTCACGGCTTTAAATCACAACACGAAAGACAATGTTCGTTAAAAGGTTAATGGTATCTCCAACACCTCACAAGGCAGTGGTTGGTTGTTAATATGATTGCTTGCTATTTCGACGTTGCCTATTTGGATTCTCACTTGGCTTAGATCAAATGCACCTAGCGTGGTTAGAGGCGTTGGGCCACAAGCAACGTGCATAGAGAACAACACTCTTATCTCTTAACTGTTGATAACTTCAAGAATTGTCACGGTAATATTTAATCCAGAATTGAGTTCCACGTTTGTCAACTAAGATAGATATATAAATTGATGCCTTATGCATTCAATTGCGTTACCCCAATATCGCCCACAATGTAATAGCAAATTCGACATTTAGTGACTTGCTGACCTTGAGGTGACACATGGTTAGGTATAGAGCTTCAGATGGTTCTTGAAAATGTGGATCGGCTTAGGTACAAACAATTATAGTTTCTTTGGCATTTGACAAGTAGTTCTGACAATATATGAGCTGAAATTGACACCTCTAAAGGTAGATATACAATGCATTAAGAGATGGATGAAGTGAGATACTTGACTCAAAGGCGTAAGTTCAAAATCTAGACGAAAAAAATGTATCAAATATAAGTCTATCAAAATCTTGATGCATTATGCAACTTAGTGACTTAAGAACTATCCGTATAACCAATGTGCCTGAACTGGCATAAGTGTGTAAGATGAGATATTCGGCCAAAAGCCGAATTGTGGGTTTGTGGCCCATTAGGTTTTTATTATGGGTTCGTATTTGTAATATATAAATAGTTTAATCATCAATAAAGTTGAACCCATGAGGAAATTATGTAATCAATAAACATTTGGTTATCATGGTATTAGAGAGTTTATCGATCTTCTAATACACAATAACATCTAAACCCTAGCAATACCACCGACCCTTTCTTCTTTCCCAAAACCCTCTTTACGCATCTATTCTACCAACACAACCCTAGCTCGCTGCTACAGCTCCTTGCATCCTATACCGTCATAATGACTAACGGTAATCACCATCGTTATTATTTTATCCTATTATCACCCTTCTTTCAAACACATTGAGTTCATGTTGTCTAAAGGCACATGCCGATCATTCATCTTCCTTTAAAGTTATTTATTAATATTTTATTCGCTTTATGTTTTTTTTTTTTTTTTTTTTTCCGTTAGTGCTGTAATAGTAGTACCAAGAGAGCAGCGGCAGCAAAGAAGCGAAGAAGCAGTGAGCGATGCAGATAGTAGGAGTAGTAGTAGTAGCGTGGCAGCAGCCGATGCAGTAATAGTAACAATAAAAGTACAGATTACCTGCACGTACCAATACCGATGCGGTAGCATTACCGGTAGTAGTACTAGTACCGATGCGGTAATATTATTATTATTATTATTATTATTATTATTATTATTATTATTATTATTATTATTATTATTATTATTATTATTATTATTATTATTATTATTTTTATAAAACATCACTTCATTACAAAATCATAGGGAATTACAAGAAATTAGTGGGGAGCCGAAAAACTAACTGGGCTCCCACTCCTCTAGCAATAGCAAAACAAACCCTATTATTATTATTATTATTATTATTATTATTATTATTATTATTATTATTATTATTATTAGGGAAAATGACGCAAATGCCCCCGGTGCTCTGAGGCTAATCACTTTCCGGACCACTTATTTTTTTATTTATTTAAAAATGGACCGAGGGCAACCGTTGTCATTGGGCAACTCATCCACATTGTGACAAGTGTCCCGTATGTGTAAGGTATTGTTTTTTGGGCAACCGAAAGTCGTTGGGCAAGCGTATTTTTTAAAAAGGGTTTTTTTTGTCTTTTTACATACACTACAAAAATTAACATTTGCTTAAAATACTTAAAAGTCATCCCTCCCAAATCAATCAGATTATTCTACCCGAATCCCAAATCGCTCACACGCTCCCAAACCCTGGCAGACAACTCTGATTTGTCTGATTTCCAACAAGTTTATAAATCGGTTCTTATTCTCGAATTTCACCGAGACGACGATCTCCAACTTGTAAATAAATTAGATTCTTATCTTGATCTCAACGACGATGATTTCCACCGGAGACGGCGATCTTCTACCGGCAACGACAATCATAAATCAGGTTGAATTCGATTCCATTGTCTTTAACCTAATTTTAGGGTTTATTTAATTTTGAAGTGAAAATTTAACTTAATTGTAGGGTATGACAATGTTAGGTTCAGTAAATACCCAAACTCTTTAAGTCTAAGATTTGAATAGAAAATACCCTAATTGTTGTCCCTTAAATACTAACAAGTCACTGAGTGCATAGTCTCTCAGTGAGCTATCTTTAGGATACTCAGTAAGAGACAACGAAAAAGTCTCTCCACCCGGTAAAGGCGAGAACTTAAGGGGTGAAGAATGAGTCAAGAAGAAGATGGTGGATTCAGTGAGTAATGACAATAACTCACCTGAATCTAAACTCCTCACCAACTACTTACATCAAGACAAACCAAGTTGAAGGATCTGAAGGCAATGAAGACTGAATAATGAGCGGGACAAGGCGGGATAAGTTTGAACAGATAAGGCGAAGTCCTTATCAACCAAAGTCAACTTTCCCTGAATGGCTAACTATCGGGCTCGTGTCATCGACTAGAAGAAAGCAACCTTGTCACTTACCCAATATAGCCTTTTTAAACAGAGACAAAATACATCGATTTTATCTTCGTAACCTGGCCATTGTCCTCTAGGAAAGAGTTAAAAACCATACTTGTATAACTAGCATAAGAGTTGGAGTGGAAGATTTTAAGCTTATGATAATTGTAAAACGCACACACACACACAAGCCATCTTTCACTCCTCCAAATACAACTCTGTCCCTGAGATAGCTCAGTGATTCCTTGTGGTTGTGCTCAGACTTAGCCCGAGCTTAGTGAGGAGTTAGTATACTTTGTCATTTCAATCCCAAGTACTATTCCGCAAGTACTTGGGTAATGTATTCTTTTGATTTGTTTCTAATAAAGAATATTAAGTTGAAAATTATTCAGTGTGTTTTTACTTGCATTATTTTCAGTCATTACTCACAATCAGTTTACTTAATGCTTTAAACTATTTTATACGATTGAAACGGAACAACAAGTGGTATCAGAGCGGTGATTATAAAACCCTTTTTAAGCCGCTCAAAAACATTTTTAAATCAGGATCCTAATGGCTGAAATTGATGTGCCCCAACTTGTCGACAGAAAAGGTGGAGCTTATTCAAATGCTGCCCTCGACTAGAAGTTGGTAAATTTAACAAATGGAAAAAGTGAATGCTTTGCTATTTGACTGGGATGGAACCTTACTACATAAAGTGTATTAATGAAGGTCCATTTGTCCCAAAGACTGCTGAAGGTTTGCCTAAACCTGAAGCTCAGTGGACTCAGGATGAGAGGAGAGTGGTCAACCAGGACCAAAGACTCAAAAGTATCATCATATCTTGTCTTCCTGATGATATTATGGAGTCTGTTATAAGCTGTAGTACAGCTAAACAAACCTGGGCTGACCTGGTCCACAGTCATGAAGGCCCATCTGATACTAAGGAAAACATGATAATGGACCTGAAACTTGAGTATAACACCTTCAAGGCTAAGGACTCAGAAACTCTGTCTCAAATTTACACCCGATACAAAACTTTGTTAAATGAACTGTCAAATGATGGTGTTAAGTTGTCCAAACATGAAATCAATGTTGGTTTTGTCAACAGTCTCCCTGAGAAGTGGTCGAATTTCTCTCGGGACTTAGGAATGCTAATCATATCCAGAATCTTGAACTTCCTGAAATATATGGGAAATTTTTCTATGAGGAAAACCTCATCAACAGACGATACGCTGACTTGAAGAAGTCTCAGGAAGTCAAGAAGTCCCCACCACCACTTCATCACCTATCTCTAATGCTTTTTATTCTAACAAGGTGGTTCAAGATTTTCAGGAAAATTCAGATGATGAGCCCGATGAGAGATCAAGTGAGGAGTACCTAAATGACCTGAACATCGAATTTCAGGAAAGGGCACTCCTTGCTAACTCTCGGAGGTTTATAAAAGAAACAAAGGTTTTTCCAATGCTAAAGTAAATGAGGACACTGAATGCTTTAAGTGTCATAAAAGAGGTCATTTTTCCAAAGACCGTTTTTAAAACAATTTCTCAACCCTCTTACAAACCATCGAGGTCAAATCAGTCCTCAGGCTTTAGCAAATTTTAACCAAAAATCTATCCGTCTCATCAAAATTATCAAAACAAATCTGATCAAAGTAAAACTGTTGATTTTGAAGCTAAGTACGGGAAAATCAAAGCCAAGCTAGCACTGCTTGAGGCCACTCCCTCAGAAACAACAAACACTGTTAAATTTGTGCAGGGTAAAAACAAGGGCATAGTTGCTGAAGTATTCGACTGGGATGAAGAGCCTATCTCCTCAGACGATGAAATGGTGCAAGTCAGTGCACTGATGGCTCTTTCACAAGAGGACAAGCTAGCTGTTCAGAAAAATCATGTCAGGAATTGAGAATGGGTCAACATCACAATGAAGAAGGTAAATATTTTACTTTCTATGGATGATGACTCATTGGCGATCTTATATGAACTATATCAATGTTGACCTTAAATTTTTAAAAGTGCAACGATTAAATCTTTTTTTCAAAATACAACAAGTTAAGTTTTGAACTGAACAAACGTAGGGATGAACTGCTTCTTTTAGAACAAGCTAAGCTTGAGGCTGTCACTTTGCAAATTCAAAACACTGAACTAGTCAAAAGAAATCAGGCTCTTCAAGATGAATTTAAAAAGAAAAAATATCATTGAAATTTGACTTGCCAAGAACCTTAGGGTCTTTGATGTGGGAGCCCCCGAGCAAAAAGAGAGTCATAGGTGAAGATCATCTCCCCGACTCTCACAACAAAGACCGAGTCCAAAACCATTTGTACCGGTGGCATGATTACCAATATGTTGTCAATTCCCAAGCCCTGATTGGATTGAATGAGTTAACCACGAGTAAGCTTCCAAATTTCGATTCGAAGAATACTAGAGCTCGAAAGCCAAGCTCTAAAGAGCATGCTAGGACTCTGATGTGCCCAGTGGTACGAACACATCTCTGAAGTCTCAAGCAAAATCTCAAGACCGCTTCCACCCCCTGAAACCTCTTCGTGGTGCTGCACCAAGCTCTGAGCTTACTCCATTACAATTCAATCATCACTCACCAAAAGAAAGGTCTGGACTTGGTAGAACCATCATGAAAATACCAACAAAACCAATCCAACAAGAGTCTACTCCCACTGAGACTTCCACATCTTCGCATTCCTCTGAAGCAGACCAAATTCGAATGACCGAACTTGTGAGGAAGCCGACGATAAGATGGAATCAATCAAAAAGCGCTGATTCAATCAAGGAAACTAAGTCAGCCTCCTCTAGTTCATCAAGGTCAAAATCCACCAACAAGCCCAGACAAAAGTGTGATCTATGCCATTACACCACCATACCACTCGACAATTGCTACAGTAATCCTTTTTGTATGATCGCAAAAGGATGATCACAGAACTTCTGATCACTTACAGTATGTAAGTTCATTCAGTGAAGCAAAACATACCAAAGTTGGTCATCAATATGCTTCAACCTCCAAACCAGCTCACAGGAATAGAGCTAAACCTTTTCCTCCTTGCCCACACCGTGGCTTCAATGATCATCATCCTGATGACTGTCTCATGAACACATGATGTGATATTTATGGAAATCCAGCTCATGAGACATCCCAACATGATAGTGTCATCCAAGCAAGGAGAAGTTCCAAGCAACCCCGAATCACGAAGTCATCCTCGTCATCAAATGCAAAACACGTGGTAGCACAATGCACTCAACCACGACCATGAGTCAATTGCCAAATTCAAGCGGCACCTTTAGACCCAAGCCCATTAGTATGTGGTTCAAAGAAGAGAAACTAATTCAGTTTACTATTTGTGCAGACACACGCCGTGAGCCTATTTGGCATCTAGATAGTGGATGCTCAAAAGCATGACTGGCGTTAAGTGAGTATCCGCGACAAGTATGTAAAGGAACCAGGACCCAAGGTAGTATTTGGTGATAACTCATCATGTCCCACTGAAGGTTATGGTTCAATATACTGCAATGGAATAGTTTTCTCTAGAATAGCTTATGTCAATGGTCTAAAAATACAATCTCATCAAGGTCAACTATGTGATGCTAAGTACATTGTGCAATTCAATGACAAACAAGGCACCATTTTCAATGCCAACAAATAAGTTGTTTTGATAGCTCCTAGGAGAGATGATGTTTATGTCTTAGACATGTCAGCACTCTCTCAAGATGGAACTTGTCTCTTTGCCAAAGCCAATGAAACTGTCAACTGGCTGTGGCACAAGAGACTTTCTCACTTAAACTTCAAAAACATCAACAACTTGGCAAAGCAAAATAAATTCCTTGGCTTACCATCACTGTTTTTTGCAAAAGATAAACCATGCTTAGCCTGTGAAAAAGGCTAACACCATAGAGCATCATTCAAAACAAAACAAAATTTCTCCATCAAAATGCTTCACCTCATACACATGGATCTCTTTGGACCAATCAGTCCTAGATCAATCCAACATGAGAAGTATACACTTGTCATTGTTGATGAGTTCTCAAGATATACTTGGGTATACTTTCTTTCCAAAAGAGTCAGGTACTGATACAATAATGTCATTCATAAGGAATATTGAAAACCGTAATGACATTACTTGTTAAACAAATCGAACCGACAATGGCACCGAAGTTCGGAAATCAAGAACTTGAGATTTTCTGTGATGAAAAGGGAATCTCCCAAAACTTTTCATCTCCTTACACCCCCGAATAAAATGGGGTAGCTGAAAGGAAAACAGAACTCTCGTTGAGGTGCCAGAACTATGTTAAATGGCTCAACACTCTCAAAGCATTTCGAGTAGTCAAAACAACACATTACACATAAAACAGGTCAATCATTGTCAAAATACATAACAAAACCCCATATGAGATATTCAAGGGTAGACTTCCTGATATCAGCTACTTTCATGTGTTTGGGTGTCCTATGTTCATTCACAATCACAAGGATCACCTAGGCAAGTTTGATGCAAAAGCTGATGATGGGTACTTTCTAGGTTACTCATTAATCTCCAAAGCCTTCAGGGTATTTAACACAAGGAGACAACAAGTTGAGGAAACCTTTCATGTCACCTTTGATTAGAGTTCAGAAAGCATCAGGTTTACCAATACCTCAGTGGAGGAAATAGGAATTGATAACTCATCAAGATATCCTCCTGATGAGTACAACACTGAAATCAATTCCTCATACCAAGTTGATGCTGACATCTCATATTATGTCTTACCTCACAACCTTCCCCAACCTACTATCAGTGAAATCATTGATAATCAATCAGTCCCTACTGGGATAAGTAATACTGAACCAAATGTTCAGGAACCTGTGATTCAAGAACCCCAACCTGAACTAAGCATCTCAACAGAGGATCTCAATGATTCTGTAGCTCCTGCACCTGAACTCACTCCTGAGTTTCCAGTAACCTCTTCGAGATCAGATCCTAGACCACAAAGTAAGTGGACAAAATCTCAGGACATTGAGCTTGTTAACATCATTGGTAAACCCACTGAGGGCATGACTGCTAAACTAATAGCAGCTTCAACCAATGAATGTCTATATGCTGATTATTTGTCAGAAATAGAACCCAAAAGTGTCACTGAAGCTCTAAAACATCCACCCTGGGTTCAGGCAATGCAAGAAGAACTTCAACAGTTTGATAAAAACAAGGTCATGACCTTGATCAAATGTCCTCAGGATGTCATTGTCATAGGAATGAAATGGGTTTTCAGAAACAAAACTAATGAAAACGGCACTGTTATTAAAAACAAAGCCAGACTTGTAGCCAAAGGTTACAGTCAACAAGAAGACATTGACTATGATGAGACATTTGCTCCTGTTGCTAGAATGGAAGCCATTAGGATCTTCCTTGCATTTGCAATCTACATGAACTTCAAAGTTTACCAAATGGATGTAAATAGTGCATTCCTGAATGGTGAACTCAAGGAAGATGTGTATGTTTAGCAACCTCCTGGCTTTGAGAGTAGTGAATTCCCTGACTATGTCTGCAAGCTTGACAAAGCCCTTTATGGACTTAAACAAGCTCCTAGAGCATGGTATGTGTTGGGAATTATAAGTTTGAGTTGATAAAGACAAAAAGAATGAAACAAGAGGGACTTAATATGACAAGAAAGAAACCTACAAAAAGATGGAAGGGCTTGCTTGCAATGGAAGTTTTATTATTTAGTCCTTATCCTCTAGTATATAAAGAGGACATAGGTGTAGGTTTTTAATTAAGTCTTCCATAATGTAGTCGACTAAAAGGTGTGTGTTTAGCCTAGACGTTAGGGAAGAACGTCTAGGGTATTGGTTTTAGATTAGTGTGTCCTAGGCGTATGGTCTTGTAAACGCCTAGGTTATTAGTTTAGTTAGTAGACGTGTTTCTATAAACGTCTAAATATATTAGAGTATTAGTGAATGAAAAACCTTGTTCAATAACAAAGTATTGTTTTGATTATTCCGCTGCGTATTATGTTTGTTATTGATCCCTAGCTGAGCTTATAAACGATCTTATCAATTGGTATCAGAGCGGGGAGCTCTTGATATAGGGATCTACAAGGTTTTCTTGAAGAAGAAGGAAGAAAAATTCGAAGCTGTAAAAAATTCGTAATACTTCTGCAGCACTGTTTTTCAGAAGGCATAACTTTTTATTGAACCGTTGGATCGAGCTAAAATTTGAACTGGAGCTTCTTGGTATATCTATGTTTAATCTCACCGAAGGGATTGTCAATTAGATATCTCAATCAAAAGTTATAAGCTGTCGAAGTCTGCTGCAGAAACTGAAAAAATTCGTAAGGTTACAACAACACTGTTTTGAAACGATCATAACTTTTTCGTTAACCGTTGGTTCGTAACGAAATTTCGGGTGGATGTTCTCTATATATCAATCTAACTTTCCACCGAAGGGATCTTCCATCTGAGCTTTTATGTGAAAGTACTGCTGAAAGTACTGCTGTGTATTTTCAAAGTACTACAGATTTTAAAGTACTGCATGTTTGTTAAAGTACTGCTATTACGCAGAAATCTTTGCTTTCGAAGGTACTGCTACTCTTTTTAATGAAAGTACTGCAGTTTATATACGAAAGTAGTGTTGGAATTTTTTAAAGTACTGCAGATTCAACTCGAAAGTACTGCTTATGTTCTGCTAAATTGAAAGTACTGCTCGAATATACAAAGTACTGCTGATTGAATGAAAGTACTGCTCCTTCTCAAAGTACTGTTATATCAAAGTACTGTTCATGGTTTATTACGAGAAGATTTGATTTAAGGGAAAGTTGAGCATAATGATTGTTATGGATTTTTGGACGACACACACACAGGTTATTGTTCACACACACAAGAAGTTATTTGTTCTTAAAAGGATTTAAAAAGGCTCGTTATGGAGATTTATTGAAGAATTGATTACGAAGAGGATTATTTATCACTTATTTGAAGGTGAAGTGGAATTGCTTGGTTTGTGTTCTTATCATCTAGCTTGTTGAATCTAGCAATGTGTGATTTTTCTTATGATGCTCTATGCACACATTGGCTATCACTTGAAGGAGTTACATTGTAGTGCTCAGTGTCTCATACTAGTTGAGGATTCTTGTCAAGGGATTGCGGTCTACTTATATTTTGTCCGTATAAGTATGGAGTTCCGTGGATAGTAAAATATTTAAGACACAAGTTTGGGAAATTCTACTTCTTCATCAAGTTCGTTATATTTGCTTTTCTTCACAAAGTGATCATTACAAGGAGCTTACAGATTTTGAAGAATCAAGAAGATGGTTAACATATGGTTTTTAGAGGAAGCTTATTGTTAAAAGTTTAACCATCTACATGCATCACTCAAGGGAAGTGTTTGATTCTTATTACTATTGATTAGTATTACTACTGATGGTTTAGATTTCTACTGTTTTAAGTTCATTTTAGTTGGAAAACTTCATGGAGGGTAATTTGAGACATTGGAAGGATGAATTGGATGTGTAGTATTGGTTCGTGGTGGTCAAGATCATTATTTGCATAAGTTCCCTATTTGGATAATAACAAAAAGGGGAAGAGATGTTTGAGTGACATGGCATGGATTAAGGGGAAGACAAAGGAAGACATACTTGTTTCATTCATGGTGAGATCCCTGATCTCAATTTCTCTACTTCGTCTAGGGAAGTTCGTTCAAGAATAGTTTTGTCATTATCAACTAGGGGAAGATTGTTGGGAATTATAAGTTTGAGTTGATAAAGACAAAAAGAATGAAACAAGAGGGACTTAATATGACAAGAAGGAAACCTACTAAAAGATGGAAGGGCTTGCTTGCAATGGAAGTTTTATTATTTAGTCCTTATCCTCTAGTATATAAAGAGGACATAGGTGTAGGTTTTTAATTAAGTCTTCCATAATGTAGTCGACTAAAAGGTGTGTGTTTAGCCTAGACGTTAGGGAAGAACGTCTAGGGTATTGGTTTTAGATTAGTGTGTCCTAGGCGTATGGTCTTGTAAACGCCTAGGTTATTAGTTTAGTTAGTAGACGTGTTTCTATAAACGTCTAAATATATTAGAGTATTAGTGAATGAAAAACCTTGTTCAATAACAAAGTATTGTTTTGATTATTCCGCTACGTATTATGTTTGTTATTGATCCCTAGCTGAGCTTATAAACGATCTTATCAGTATGAAACTCTCTCAGCCTTCCTGATTCAAAACAAGTTTGTCAGAGGAAAGATAGACAACACTTTGTTTATCTACAGGACAAAGCAAGATGCGATACTGGTCCAAGTATATGTTGATGACATCATCTTTGGCTTAACAAATTATACTCTTTGCAAACAATTTGAAAAACTTGTTAATACAAATAAGCCGTAAAAACATTTATTTATATTTTACGATCTTCTAATGTTTTGTCGATAACAAACGTAAAATCATTTTACCGAAACAAATAGAATACGTAAATAGTTTGAGTTAATAGTTTCCTAACACACTTACGTTTTCACATAAAACACTAAAACAAGTATAAGTGATTTTATGATTTAGATACATATGTACAACAACTAGTGTTTACATATTGGGTTAGCATATACTTAAACTAAGTATACTAAAATGGGTAAAAACAAGTATATACTAAATGGGTAAAAACTAGCAAATGGTATTGACCCATAACCCATAGTTTTATATATACCACTTAACCAAGTTCATTGTATCCTTAAGATACATTATATCTAGAAAGAAAACTATGGATCAACCCATAACCCATGACCCATGACCCATGACCAAAAATACTCATGGGCAAAGAGGAGCGTTCCACGAATCCCTGGCTTTGTGCTAGCCGGATCCCTTGTGGGAGGGATCCGCGGGATCCGGGGAACAGTAGAGAATTTCCTTTATAAATAGAGAGCCATTTCTTCCTTTCTACTCACCACTTTACACACATACTTCCCCAAGTATTATAACCCTCTAACCTCAGATCCAAGTGATCTATGTAGTTTTTCTTTTGTTTTTGTGTGATCTTCTAAGTTCCTCTTAAAGGTGAGATCACCACTTCTTGAAGACGAGCAATCTCAAGTCCATGAGTTGCCATGCTTCGTCATCATCAAGACAACTAAGGTTCTCTTGTTGATAGTTCTTTCTTTCTCCGTAGATGTTGGGTTGAAGGCATTAGTGAAGAATGCCGAAAGTGTCAAGATGAAAGCATTAGTGAAAGGTGCTCATCATCCGTGTCAAAGCATTAGTGAAGAATGCTAAAGGTGTCAAGATGAAGGCATTAGTGAAGGGTGCCAAGCCTTGTGTCAAAGGCATTAGTGAAGGATTCCGAAGAATCAAATCAAGTAGCATTTGGGAAGAATGCCTAGGTCGTATAATCGATGAGGTGCATCGTTATACATATAAGTATTTGTTTGTTTCCAAGGATGGTGATATCCTTGATGGTGTTGTAACAAGGAGTAGATCTCCTTGGGATTAGGTGTTGTGTTGTGAAGGGTAGTAGTTCCTCCATAGTAATTGAACTAGGTGCTTAGCCTAGTACCTAATAAAGGGTAGGCGACGTTGTGATAGGATTAGTTCTCCTTGGTGTGAAAGAACTCGGTGGTTAGCCTAGCACCGTATAAATGGTAGGCGACGTTGTGTTAGGTGTGGTTCGCCTTGGTGTGAAGGAACTTGGTATTTAGCTTTGTACCGGAAAAAGGTTAAGCGACGTTGTGAAGGCTTCTCCGCCATAAGGAGTTGGTGTAGTGCTTACGAACTCTCGAGTAGGTGACTCGGGGAGTGGAGTAGGGAAAGGAAGGTGTCCTTGTAGCCGAACCACTATAAATACTTGTGTCGTGGTGATGTGCTTCTTACTCTTTATCTTTCATTATACGTTTATATATCTATCTATCAACGTCCAACATAAACAACCAAATAGATTGACATTAGTCGATCTAAATATTTAAAAATAAGTTTTAAATTGGTAAAACTATTCAACCCCCTTCTAGTTTTCCACAATTGGCATCAGAGCTTCGTTACCGAGTTTCTTAGAGTATGTTGTACTTTAAAAACTTGATACGATCCATGTATGTTTGAAAACTACAAATAAGGATTCTTTTTGTCATATTTTAAAAGATCATTATATTGCTTATTGTTGGACAATGATAGAATGTTCTAACATTTTTTTTGTTAAGCATTATCCATACTTGGATCCGGAGATTCCAAGAAGATCACAAAACATCTAAATACTTCTTTTCTTAAAAAGAATATTTAGCAAAGGTATGATCGTTAATTACTTACTTTTATTTTTATTATTAAAATCTTAGTTTCATAATTTATTAGTAATTGTTCAAATAGCTATCAATATTATAGTCATCATCTAAATAGTATCTTTGACTAATTTGTATAGACTACATTACCAACTCGTAATAATGATATCTTAGTTATTCGATAACCTCAATCATTATTCATCACAAAGGATTTATTGACACTTCATCTATGTCAATAAATATCCATGTGAAACTTCTTACATTATGATAAAATGGGATTTTATTATAATGTTTGAAAAGCTTCCCAAGAATTATGACTAATTCTTAAAAAGGGATTCTAGTCTAATAGGATTAGTATTAAATCTTCAAAACCTCAAACCATAAGCCTTAGAGCCTTAACATCAAAACACTAGGCATTTTAGAACTCCCAAAACAAAAGTTATCAAGGAATGTTTGAGCAATTTTTGCTGTCATGCCGGATCCTTGCGTTTACACTAGCCGGATCCCAAATGAGAGGGATCCGTGATATCCGTGCAACAGAAGACAGCTTAAATTAAAAAATGATCACTGTGGATGTTCCACAATTATACTCACCTCAAAGACTCACGAACAAAAACTCAGGTACTGTTCATAGGAGCAATTTGATCATTCTTCTCAAGTTTAACAATCACTTGTGTAAGTACAATCTTCACTACATTGTTAATTTAATTCCTTGATTTCTAAGATTACAATTTCTTCATCTTTAAGAGTTGGGTTCAAATGGGTTTATCATAATTTGTCACCACATTGTTTTCTAAGATAACCTAAATCAAAGAATTAACATTGTTAATACAAATTAAACACATTCTTGAACTCAACAAAGATGATGAGAGCAAAATTGTGATCAAACCCTCTAGGTTACTATTCACAATTAACACCACATTGTGGTTGTATTGTTTAGGAACATCATGCCAAGCAACAAGCAACAAGATTACCAAGCCACCGCTCACTATATACCCATGTACCATAGGAAAGATGGATTAAGTCAGAACGATAGGAAAGCCTTTAAATTGCTTGAAAGGAGACTCTTTCATGAAGGTAGAGTTGTTGATCCATCATTTCTTGCAAATACCGACATAAGGGAAGTATTTGAAACTATTGGGTTTGATTGTTTATTGGATATAAACGAGCAAATTTGCCCGGTCTTTGTGCTTGAGTTCTACAAGACAATGGGTATAATTAGAAATGATGATGGGTCCATCTCAATTGAATTCACCATAAATGGACATGAGTACACCCTTTCACTTGAGGAGTTTGGAAGAATAATAGGTGTTCCATATGATGGTGTTTGCATATATTCAAATGAGTAATCGTTGGAGGAAATACACTCTATGGTTGATCATCACGCAATTTATCACACGATAATCCCGGAAGCAACTATGGTAAGGGACACCGTGTTTATGCCAAGAGCATCCCCATCAAGGGTTACTAGGAAGTTGAAAGTGATCTATAGGGATCCTTTCCAAATGGAGCTCTCGGAGATGTATGCGTTGTATAGAAAATGGGAACATGTGATAAGGGAGAATGTGGTATGTCTAGTAGGAAACAAGGATCACCCCAACACATGTCTAAGCTTCATGATCTATTGTCTAGTGACCGAGACTCGCTTTAACATTGCCTACTACATGGTCAAGAGAATGGCAAGTGTAAGAAGCATGGACAAGATGGTGCTCCCATATGCAATGCTCCTAACCCGTCTTGCTAAATTCATCTTTGCATTAGATCCTTCTCCACAAACCTATGACCATAGATTTTACAACAAGGTTATGGTACCATTGACCGAGGGAAGAACCACGAGGTTTATGGTAGATGGCAAGAGGCCTCACCCACCCACGGATTCCTCGGAAGAAAGGGAGAGACCAAGAGAAGGTGAATGAAGTAGCAACCCACTCGGAAATACCGAACTCGACCCCTTAGAGTATATCAACCAATTTCCGGATGTTCCTGGTGCATCCCCCGAATGGCAACAAACCAAGGGAATCTTCAAGTGCTTTGCCAACTTCTTGAAGAAAAAGAGGTAGAGTGGAGGACGGGTGAAGACGAGATGGGAAGGAGAAGAGAGGTAAGGTATTAGGACCCAAGTGTATGATGAACAATTTCATACAATGGTTTATAACACTTTAAACTATGCTAGTAGTATGTTATCGCCATATCTTGGCACTAAACAACTCCAACTTAGGTATTTGAAAAAAAAGGGATTTTACGACCCCTTGAGTGGTCGTCGTCACTCATTCTAAGAATCTTAGCTCTTCCTACTTTGGTATACATTATAGTAGTTGTGTTCTTGCTTTTAGTTCCCATAGAAACTACTAGGAGAAGCATTTACTAAGAAGTGCAATGTTGCACATTTGCTGAAAGCCTTCTGATCTGCAGTAGGTGGATCCCAGCATTTGAACCAGCCGGATCCCTCCCAGAAGGAAACCGTGGGATCCGTGGTATCTGATAAGCAATACAGATTTGCCTACATCAAAATAATCCACTAGATCACCTCACACGAGTAAAACATATGATACTAGAGCCAACTAAGTCTTCCTCAAATAGTTGAAAGCCTTACTCTCATCCATGGCTTACCTAGGATATATTTTGAAATATTTTTGATTTATCAACTCGTCAAAACTCACCATAAGTCCACTCCAACACTCACACATTACCTATCATGTCTGATAGCACTTAGTTTGGTCTATCCTTCAATTTTAGCAAATTGATCTTAATCATCTTTGACTCAAAATTAGGCTCAAAAATAGTTTTTCATTTTTCTTTATTTTTAAGGATTTTAGTAAATTCTTCTTAGGTCATTATCTGACTTCTAGGACTTGTTACCACCATTTCTCCATATCAAATTAAATGGTATCCTTGTCAAAACACATAGTTAGACTATCCAAAGTCAATTTTCTTGCCCATAACCATCATTAAGCACCATCATTTATTATGGTTGAGGATTTGAGATATCCAACAGCTAAAGACTTCAAAATTAAGTCAAAACCTCGAAATCCATTGATAATAAACCTTACAAAAGCATAATCATTTCACCTAAAAACCTGCCTGACAGCCGGATCCCTGGTCTTTAACCATGCGGATCCCTGCTGAGAGGGATCCGTGGGATCCGTAGATGCAAAAAGCCTCACTCAGCTTCTACATTCAATTTTAAGTCACCTTTTGGTTCACTAACCACTTTTAGCATTCATTTATTATTCTCCTAGAGCTGATCAAAACCTTAAGAGCATGCTTAGTCTTCTAAGTGGCCAAGAATTTAATTTCCTAATTCAAATTATCCTTTATAAACCAAACAACCTTAGGTTTAAGGCACCATCATCACTTACCTTTCAAAAATCAGCAAATAGAAGCTTACAAATTAGCATCATCATCACCATGACTAAAGCTCTTAGCAACAACTCCTAAACCATAGGATCATCAAAAAGAAAGGGTCAAATGATCCATGAAATCTCATCCACCAAAACATCCCCCATTAGAGATAATGATACTAGAACCTTATCTCACCAAATTCATCCAACAAAGGCTAAGAGAACCGCAAGGATTAGCATCAAACCCTTTGAACTAGAAAAAGGATCATCTAGTTCAAAACTGAACATGGGTAGTTCTAGCAAGCCATCAAAACCTTCATTCCTTAAGCATGGAATGAACTCCTTGAATGAGCCTCTTCCACACCCAAACATCTACTCATTGGATTATTCACCTCCATGAACATCCCATTCACCAACCTTTTCATTGAATAGGGAACCACCAACAACGCCAACTAGCCCATCATGGGAGACAAGGAACAACCTTGATCATATGGAAGAAGTTCCATTACCACCCTCATTATTAGAACCTCATCCTACTCCTCAAAATGAAGACCCACAATCACACATAGAGCCTCCGGGTCAAAACCAAGACAATAATTGTCCAAATTGCCTAATCACTCAAGGACTTGTTCAAGAAGCACGAAATGAGATACATTTCATGTTTAATCATCTTCTTGCAAAGTTGGATCAAATCAACAAGTCCACTCATCCCTAGACTCAAGCACATTGTCGCATTTTAAGTCTAGTTACTAGTTAGTATTAAGTGGTACTTGTATGTCCTAGTTCATTCTCTTAGTTTTAGATATTTTTTTGATTATCTCTTGTTTTATTGAATGAATATTTATATGCTATGATTATTTTGTGCGCTGTGTTTGTTATTGCACACCTATATTATCTCTTCATGAGCATTGGTTGACACATCCTCACTGCTGAGGAAACTGTCATCAGATAGCCGGATCCCTCCAAAATGCCTAGAGGGATCCCTCCAAGAAGGGAACCGTGGGATCCGTGGTACAGCAGCACAAAATTCTACTAACTTGAGTTTATTTGCAAGAAATTATGCACTATACTCTTATTTTCTAACCTTTACTTTGTAGATTCTCAAAATCCATATGAAGATTTTGACACCATAAAGCTAGGGGGAGCTTTGTGTCAAACGATATTGCAAAAACATTTGCAACTTAATCCGATTTTGGATTATACTTCATGACACCCCATTGCAACTTTGCAATCTTCAAGGGGGAGCACGTTTTCGTCACTTTGACGAACCTTTTGCAAACATATTTGCAAACACAATTAGTTTATTTTACGTCATGTCCTTGACGCTCTCTCAAAGGGATGGACTCGTCAAGGGGGAGTTAAGACGAGTACCATTCCCGTCACTTGCTCTCTTTACATTTTTTACATATTTTCATTATTGTGTTAGTTTCTTTCAAACACTTTTTGTTTCGACAAAAAGGGGGAGAAGAAAGTAAAAACTACTAATTCAAACTTGCTACAAATTTTAGTTTTTCTTAAAATAATTTTATGTTTTGTCATCAACAAAAAGGGGGAGATTGTTAATACAAATAAGCCGTAAAAACGTTTATTTATATTTTACGATCTTCTAATGTTTTGTCGATAACAAACGTAAAATCATTTTACGGAAACAAATAGAATACGTAAATAGTTTGAGTTAATAGTTTCCTAACACACTTACATTTTCACATAAAACACTAAAACAAGTATAAGTGACTTTATGATTTAGATACATATGTACAACAACTAGTGTTTACATATTGGGTTAGCATATACTTAAACTAAGCATACTAAAATGGGTAAAAACAAGTATATACTAAATGGGTAAAAACTAGCAAATGGTATTGACCCATAACCCATGGTTTTATATATACCACTTAACCAAGTTCATTGTATCCTTAAGATACATTGTATCTAGAAAGAAAACCATGGATCAACCCATAACCCATGACCCACGACCCATGACCTAAAATACCCATGGGCAAAGAGGAGCGTTCCACGGATCCCTGGCTTTGTGCTAGCCGGATCCCTTGTGGGAGGGATCCGCGGGATCCGGGGAACAGTAGAGAATTTCCTCTATAAATAGAGAGCCATTTCTTCCTTTCTACTCACCACTTTACACACATACTTCCCCAAGTATTATAACCCTCTAACCTCAGATCCAAGTGATCTATGTAGTTTGTCTTTTGTTTTTGTGTGATCTTCTAGGTTCCTCTTAAAGGCGAGATCACCACTTCTTGAAGACGAGCAATCTCAAGTCCATGAGTTGCCATGCTTCGTCATCATCAAGACAACTAAGGTTCTCTTGTTGATAGTTCTTTCTTTCTCCTTAGATGTTGGGTTGAAGGCATTAGTGAAGAATGCCGAAAGTGTCAAGATGAAAGCATTAGTGAAAGGTGCTCATCATCCGTGTCAAAGCATTAGTGAAGAATGCTAAAGGTGTCAAGACGAAGGCATTAGTGAAGGGTGCCAAGCGTTGTGTCAAAGGCATTATTCAAGGATGCCGAAGAATCAAATCAAGTAGCATTTGGGAAGAATGCCTAGGTCGTATAATCGATGAGGTGCAACGTTATACATATAAGTATTTGTTTTTTCCAAGGATGGTGATATCCTTGATGGTGTTGTAACAAGGAGTAGATCTCCTTGAGATTAGGTGTTGTGTTGTGAAGGGTAGTAGTTCCTCCATAGTAATTGAACTAGGTGCTTAGCCTAGTACCTAATAAAGGGTAGGCGACGTTGTGATAGGATTAGTTCTCCTTGGTGTGAAAGAACTCGGTGGTTAGCCTAGCACCATATATAGGGTAGGCGACGTTGTGTTAGGTGTGGTTCACCTTGGTGTGAAGGAACTCAGTATTTAGCTTTGTACCGGAAAAAGGTTAAGAGACGTTGTGAAGGCTTCTCCGCCATAAGGAGTTGGTTTAGTGCTTACGAACTCTCGAGTAGGTGACTCGGGGAGTGGAGTAGGGCAAGGAAGGTGTCCTTGTAGCCGAACCACTATAAATACTTGTGTCGTGGTGATTTGCTTCTTACTCTTTATCTTTCATTACACGTTTATATATCTATCTATCAACGTCCAACATAAACAACCAAATAGATTGACATAAGCCGATCTAAATATTTAAAAAGAAGTTTTAAATTGGTAAAACTATTCAACCCCCCCCCCCTTCTAGTTTTCCACAAAACTGATGACAAAGAAGTTTTAAATGAGCATGATTGGTGAACTCACATACTTCCTTGGACTACAAATCAGGAAAACTGATAAAGGAATCTCCATCAGTCAAGAGAAATATACCATAAATCTCTTGAAGAAATATGAGATATCTGACTGTGCCTCAGTGAAGACACCAATGGTACCTCCCAACAACCTTGGACCTGATATCACTGGCAAATCAGTCAATCAAACTCATTTCAGGGGGATTATAGGTTCACTGATGTATCTAACTGCTTCCAGACCAGACAATTCTCAGTCTGTCAAATAGCAAGATATGAGTCCAATCCCTAAGAATCCCATCTCACTGCAACCAAAAGAATCCTCAAATACCTGAAGGGAACTCCAAGCCTTGGAATTTACTATCCAAAGTGCTCAGGGTTTGACCTTAAAGGGTATTATGACTCTGATTATGCAGGCTGCAACATGGACAGAAAAAGTACCTCAGGGTCCTGTCAATTTCTTGGAGGAAAGCTGGTTTGTTGGAGTGCTAAAAAGCAACAATTAGTGGCTATGTCTTCAGCTGAAGCTGAGTATGTGGCTGCTGCAGGATGCTGTGCCAATGTATTATGGATGAAAAGTCAACTCAGTGACTATGACATCCATTACAAAATGGTACCCATCTTCTGTGATAACACCAGTGCTATTGCAATCTCCAACAACCCTATCCTTCACCAAAGAACCAAACACATTGATATCAGATATCATTTCATCAGGGACCACATAATGAAAGGAGACATAGAACTTCATTTCATCCCTACTGAATATCAACTTGCTGATATCTTCACCAAACCCTTAGATGAACCTACCTTTAGGAGACTGAAAGCTGAATTGGGAATGCTTGACATTGAAAGTCAGCAACCTGAAAATCATTCCCAATCTCAGTAAGTTCTCTCTAAAATGGTCCATGCTCCCTGAACAAAACCCCAATACAACCATCTCACTGAATGAGTAAGACTCATTCAGGGACCCTGACTTTGGATATTGATCATTGAATGAGTAACTAAATGCACCAAGTATCAGTTACTTAAATGTCCTAGGTTGGTAAACATACCAATTTAATATAGGAATATATGTCTCTTTATCCTGCTGTCATCCAAGTCAAGGGTCCCTCAAACCTTACCTCATCCCACTTGGCATTAAATGCCTCCTCTCACAAGAAATATCTTAAGGATATTTTATTACTGCAGAATGCACTTTTACTGTGCACTGCAACTGTTCCCTTGAAAACCAGGAAATTACTGCGGGTAGTGGAGTGATGGCATTAAATGAGGTAAATGAAACGTTTTAAAAAACCGACTTTACAAATCCTCATTTATGCAAGATTTACCCCTCTCACCACTCTATAAATACCCGTCTCAAAACATTAAAAACACACACAAAGTATTTCTGCATCAAAACGCTGTCAAAATCACTTCTCAAACCCAGAAGTATTTGTGTTCTTTAATCCTCAAAACAGCTTTTCAGTAAAATCTTTTATGTAAACAATTTACAAAAGGTTTTTCATCACAAAACTTAAGAGATTCAAAACTCTTTGATTGTTCTTGTCAAGAAATCTTTTCAAAACCCTAAAATTTTAATGGAAATGGAAAGAACACAATCTCTTCAGTTTGCACCTCAGTGGGTAGGAGATATTGAAAATGTTGAATTCAAAACAAACAATGTTATAGGCACTTTTGAATACCCCCTGATGTCCTAGCCTATAAGGGCATCATGAAGTTTTTATTCAACTGCCCACTCAAACAGGCCTTTAATCAGTCCCCTTCAATTCTGTACCAAAACCTCCTCGGGGAGTTTTGGGCAACAGTTGTGGCCTATGACCCGACACCCTCTACTGATGAGACTGACCTTAGACCACTAAGGGAGTATCTCATCAAATTCAGTCTTTTTAATGGGGAAAAGTCAGTCACCCTGGACTATAAAACTTTGTACATCAACAGGGTTAGACTATAATTCTGGTAACTATGTTGCCCATCCTGAACCCTCCACAGTTAAGGATGGGTTAAAAAAAATTGTTTTAGATCCAAAATTTTTGGACAGAACCCAGTCACCAAGAACTCATTTCCTGCGACTTGGAAGATCCTGTTCACATTTGTGATTCAGGTTCTCGGTGGGAACCACTCATCCACTGAACAAGTTAATTCTATTCAGTTGATGGTGGCATATTGCTTGATGACAGGGATCACTATCGACATACGGGAGATCATTTACAGTGATCTCATAACCAAGCTACTGAGCGAAACTAGGACGAAATACGTTTCGTACCCTAGGTTTGTCTCATGTGCTTTACAAGTGTTACTGGGTTGTAATTACCCTAAGGAATACAAACACTGTGCTTTACCTGGTATCCTGATTCAATCAAATTTTCAAAAAGACCCATTCCAAGTCACTGAAATTGAATTGACGGCCCATATGGTTGCTGTAAACAACCAAAGGGACTCAGTGTCTCCAAACCCTGCTCCTAAAAAGAGAAAGGGGAAGTCTCAGACTGGGACTAAGACCAAACCGGCCCTAAGACTTCAGGAACACAACCTAAAAGGCAAAGAAAGCCCAAGACTGATCTGCCACCCACTGGAGACCAAACATCATCCACCCCAGTGACAACGAAGGACACCGATACATCATAGTCAGTACCCTTGGTCCCAACTACTACTCCTCAAGATCCAGAGGGAAACAAACAACCCGCTGGTAGGGGAGCGCTTTCCACAATGCCCAAGGATGACACTCGCCAATCACAGCTTTTGTCTGAGGGCCAAAAGAATGATCCCAAAGACTCAGAGGGAAACTCACAACCCACTGATAGGGATCTCACTACCCCCGCTTCTAGGGATAGCACTGGGAATCGCCCACCAGTGCTTGAAGGAGCACAGGGGGACAAAGACTCAGAGGGACAAATACCACCCGCTGATATGGAACCCATCACCACCACTGGTCTATTAAGAGTTGCTGAAGTAAATGATATCCTATTCTCTGATGAAGAACTGGCGGACAGCGAAGATGAAATACTTTCAGCAGGGGAAGAAATGGACGCTGATGTTCAAACTCAAGAACAAGAGCATCAGCCTGATCCTCAAGAGACTGAAGAGTCACCTGCTAAAGAAAATGACTCTGACTCCTCTACTTCATCCTATCCTGAAGAGTTCAAGAAGTATGATAATACTCTTCCACTGACTGAAAGACAGCTGGTAATGTGGATCACAAGGGCTTCCAGGAAATTATACTCAGGTGTTACTGATGTTCTCTGGGATCAGCACGTTGAAGCAGCTTCAAGTTATGCTAACCTAATGCTTACTTTCAATGGCAACACTGATGAGCACAGGGAGCTAATGTATCAACATCTGCAAAGACTGTATGAAAACCTGGTCAAATTTCTAAAGCACCTTCAGTGATGTGGCACAAAGATAGATGAAATCAGGGATTCTGTCAAAGAAGACCCATCACTCAATTCCAAAGTGCTGGAGGCTACTGAGACTTACATGAAGAATTCCTCCAGCCTCACTGAACTGATCAACATGCTCAAATTTGCCAATGTTCAGGGTCTTCAGTCTTCCGTTCAATCTCTTTAGACAACACTGGGTTCTTTGGATGCTCAAGTGACTAATCTGGCTAAGGCATTGTCTTCTATGGCCTGGAATCTTGGGCCTAGAATGACTGCTATGGAATTATCTCAGGCCAATCTTGCAAAAAAGGTCACCAGTCTTCAACAAGATACAACTGACATCAAGGCTATGGTCGCGGAGATATACCAAGCCTTCAAAGGTCAAGCAACTCCAGCTCCCTCAGTATCCCAGGCAACTCTTGCTCTCACTGATGTTGCAGCAACAGTTGAGGGGGAGAGAGCCACTGAAGAGAATCCCTCTCACACTGAGGGGGAGTCAGCTCAACCAAAGATCAGCTCAACCAATTTCAGCAACACCCATCTCATCAGTCCCACCATCAACAACAACAATATTGACAATGATAGTAGCAACACCTATAATCACAACAACACCTCCTTTGGTAGCATCTTCTTCATCAGGACAGGATAAAGGAAAAGCTATAATGCAAACACCTGAGCCTGAGAAGATTCCATATGTAATCGGTAACACACAGTATCTGCTTACTCCACAATAGCTAACAGCCTTTCTTGAAAAGGAAGACAAAAGAAAGAAATTGGCTGAAGAAGAAAGAAAAAACAAAAAAGCACTGGTACAAGTTGTAGCTGAGGAAGCTAAAAACATGGGAATTGATCCCAAAAAGCTTCAAAAGGGTCAGGCTGGACAAAATTTCAAGGATGCTCAGGCTGCTCAAATGGCTACAATGAGGAAAACGCTGGATGAAAAGAACAGGAAAGTTGCAGCCATCAGACAGGAAAGAAATGACCACTACAATTGGTCAATGACAAGCAGAAGGCTGCCTGAGAAGATCACAGATGTAAAAATCATCCCCACGTCCAAACCACTGGCAATGAATGTCTACAGGGGGATGATAAAAGACATTTCGAGGTTCATGATCCCATGAAATTCACTGACTTTGGGATCACTGAACTCGATGAGCTTGGTCCAATCATTTCAAAGAAGCAGAGTGCAGTGGTCAAGGAGCTGATGAAATCCCTAAAAAAAAGGTATGAAAGACTGAGGGAAGCACCAACACAACTTGGAATTCAGCCAGCCCTAACTGCACCACAAGGATCTCAATCTCAGCCAGCCCAAGGCAAAAGAAAAAGGGTTGAATCCGATCCTGAAATCAAAGTTCCTGGCCTGGACTGCAACAGGGAACTACCGGAAGGAGTAAAGTTTGTAAACTGTCTTTGTATAGAAGAGCCTGAAAGAGGACTCTTCTTTATTGATGTCTATGGAAACCCAACATTCCAAAGGTGGAGTGACATTGACCTTGCAGGAGTGTCTACTATGGCAAGTTATCTGCCAGTGGCCTCTCAGATCCAAACTCCAGCAAACGTCAGGTTCTGCAATGACCTAAATGCTAAGATAAGAGAGCACCTTGACAAAGAAACACTCCTCAAGAAGAAACCAAAGCTTGAAGCACTAGGAATCCATATTGAGTGACATATTTTGTACTAGTGATAGGAACTATGTAATTTGATCAATAAACGATGTATGTTTTGTTAAAATATCCAGTGTTCCTTATTATGTTCATTAATACATTCAGTGTAAGAAGAAGCCATTTGCTCACTTACACTGATCAAACACTTAGGCTATTTGTATATCCAAATAGGGGGAGACTGTTGGGTTCAGTAAATACCCAAACCCTTTAAGTCTAGGATTTGAATAGAAAATACCCTAAGTGTTGTCCCTTAAACACTAACAAGTCACTAAGCGCATAGTCTCTCAGTGAGCTATCTTCAAGATACTCAGTAAGAGACTGTAACGCCCCGACCCGACAAGGGTAAAGGAATCACAAGTAATGGTGTCATATCAAAGCAAACATAAATATCCAAAAGAAATCTCAACATAAATATTGAAATAATCCAAGTCAAAAGACTTCAATACATAGGTCCCAGCGGAAAAATAAACTCCAAATGAAATATCTAAAATATAAAGTCTTAAATGGCATCATAAGATCAAAGCTAAAATCTCTAAGGTAAGTCCACACAAAGACTCATCCCAAAGCAATACCCAGCTCCAAAGCTTAGATACCTGCCGCGGAAGAAAAGAAATGCGGCTGAGCTTCAAAAGCCCAAAGGAACAGATATACAAGCAAAACGAATACGAAACGAAAACGAATACGAAATAATGTGAAAGAAAGATATCAAAATTATAATCATTTCAAATTATAAATCAGGATAATAGAATAAGTTTTATAGCTAACTACCTCGAGCCCAAACACATATGCCATATCATAAACATATTCATATTCATATTCACATAAGGCAACATTTGTAGGGGAGACCTACCAGAGTTATGAAGGACGTGCATGCACGCAGCATCAATCATCAGACAACATATAGCATATAACATATAATATATAGCATATAACAGATCTAGGATGCACCCATACACCCCACAAACATATAAATGGGTAATAAAATATAAATTGAGTTCATAACAGATAACATATAAGGGACGTGGTAGAACTTCACTCTACTGCCCTAGAGTCATGTCAGAAGTGCATTACTGACACGGACATGGAACCCCCATGACTAGTTAATAATTGGCTCGGGTGTCAAACTATCTTAGGTCAAATTAGAATGTCATGACTGACATAGATCATATTTTATCAAATGTTTAATCATGTTTTCAAAATCAAAGTCTTCATATCATATAGTTCAAAATCAATTGTTTTATGATTCAAAAATCAAAGTTCAGATAAGCAACAGCTCAAATAGACACATTAGGGTTCATAGCAAAGGCTTAGGAAATCCTAATACAAAAGCTAACGAAAAGAAAACGTTATAAGAAACCTTTACTGAAAAGGTCAGAATATCTGTACCTTATTCCAAAGCAATGATCGAAAAGCAGAAACAAGGAAAGCAAAGGATTACTCCTTCTTCACAGAACCTATACACATTAACGGTCGTACATGTTATTTATGATTCCATAATTTTCGAAATGATCTTTTAATATTTGGCATTCATACTTAGTATATTTAATGATCTTAATACTTTAGGGTTTTATAATTAAATGAGACTTAAGTGTTTTATAAACAATATCGTAGATTAGGGTTCATTATGTCATTTATTAAAGTTTAGGGTTAAATGTGAAAATAGTTTAAACGTCATAACTCACACATGAAATAACGAATTAATGTACTTAGCTTCAAACCCTAATCGACTCTCATTTATATTCTAGGGTTTTTCTCAGTGGAGAATTGTCTCATGCGACCCTGTACTTTGGCAAGGTACATGTCTTCGATGTCATTGAGAGACAAATACTCAAAGTCAGCTTCAGAGAAAACATAGTCCCGTTCATCTTGTCGTTTGACTACGATCTTCTTTAGGAATGTGTAGTCCCACTTAGACGAAAGGTCAACGTGTATGATGGCAACAATATCCTTAGAACTATACACAACATGTTGAGACTTCAACCTGACAGCTCGTAGTAGATTCGTCGGCGTTCTGGCTAGTGATGAATCCCATACAATGCATCTCGGTCGTATGCTTCCACTGTGTTGGAGAACAAGTGATTGGCACGTTCCTCAATCGCTATGCAGTTTGAGTAGATAGCTGCTGGGAATGGAAGTGTCAAGGATGTAGCATATTTCCTTGAACCATCGCCACCATGCAGAAGAAATTCCAGGTCTCTGTTGAAGAAATATCGGAAGGGAATCCGTGGTTCATCTGGTTGGCCAATGGTCGATAGAGGTTTGGTCCAATCGGTGTAGTATGGAGGGTTGTCCCTTTTTGTGAAGTCAATGTTTGCTTCCGGGTTGAGCCAATCCATGTTGTTAGACATAGCTCGAGCAATGTTATCAAGGTGATATTCGACCTCGAGGGCACTTTCAGAGCTGTCTTTTAGAAGTTGAAACGCTTCATTCTTTATTCGCTTCAACTCAGATTTCGTCATTTTCTTCACATGGAACTTTTCTTGCAGAACTTTAGCATGCTCCAATGTAGAACCGTCTACCAGATCTTGACCTTCATCAGGGTAGGGAGTTTGATTGACAAGTGTAGAGAACCATTCAAATTCTTCGGTTTTATCGTCATCTAGCCATGATACGACTTCAGGCTGAGTCGTCTTCTTTTTCTTTTTCGAGGGCCTTGATGATGATTCTGGTTTCTGCACTTGTTTGGGAGAGGTGGGTTGTTGTAGGGGCTCACGAACTTCCTCATCGTCACCACCCGTATACTCAAAGTGGTCACCGGGTTTCTGAGTCTCGGGCGGTAACTCAGAATCCTGAGGTTTTTCAGTAGAAGACCGAGGAGGCGGCCTCTGTTAAGCACGATTCCTTTGAGGAGGAGGTGGCATCGAAGAAGATTCACCAGACTGCTTCTGACGTTTAGGTGCAGAGTCTTTATCCTTATCCTTATCTTCATCGTCTCTGGGACGTTTCAACTTTTCTGCTTCGAATCTACAAGCTTCTTGAAGTTAGTAGTCCAGCAATGCTTGAAAAAATTTTGCTTCTTCAGAATTGAACATTGCAGATTGTGGCGACATTTGTGTTACAAGTTTGGCCACCAATTCATTATTTGAGAAAACTACCGGATCGGTTGGATTGATTGTGACGGTTAAGGGCGTTGATCGAATAGTTTGCTTGGCGATCTGCATCAAATTTGGATAAAGTTGTCTGGTGAACAACTCCTTTGTGACTTTAGGAACGTACTCCAGAAGGTACTTTTTCGTGTAACCTTCGATCATTTCGTTCAGTTCCTCCTGACGATGAGTTTTCATGAATTCCTGGACAAACTTCCTTTCCTCATGCATCTTTTCTTTCTCGTCATACAGATGCTGTATGTGATCAGCAAAGAAATTTAACTTCTTGTTGAGCACGTCTTTCTTTCTGACTTGTTTGACAGCATTCACAATACGTTTATGAGTATGAGAAATCCAAGATCGAGGTGGTTTCTTCACAGATTTGGATGATGATTTTGTTGACTTCTTTGATGGTGGTGGTGATGAGTAAGAAGATGAATCCGATGATGATGAGATGTGAGGAGATTCCGGGTCCTTTGGCAGTTCAGAAGTTACCTTCTATGAACGTGTGGGACTATCTAGAAGAAACATGTCATAGTCAGCATCTTTATCTTTCTTCTTCTTATCAGTTTTCGGTTCCTCAAAATCATAGACAATTGTATCCTCTGTAAGCTTTTGCTGTTGCTCAAGAGTGGTGGCACCAGCTCCCTTATCGGGTTGATTAACCGCATCAGGAGTTGGTGTGGATTGAGCTACACCACTTGACCCACCCGGGCCACCCATTTGGTCTTTAGCAAATTCTTCAGCCTTATGTTCATCTCTAAGTTGTTTCATCTTCTTTATGAAAGCAGTCTCCAGTTGCTCTTCATCACTTTCTGAGCTTTCATCATAGGGTACAAGTACAAGAGTCTTTCCTTTACCTTTATCAGCTTGAGGACTTGGAGGTTTTGGTACTTTTGGAGTGTCAGAGACATCTTTTGCAGTTTCAGAATAGTGGACCTCCTCGTCTGATTGTGTTTCTTCAGAACTTTCGTCCATAAGCTGTTGTTGCGGTTCAGTTTTGGGAGTTGGGATAGGAGTAGCTTCCTTTGCGGGAACAAACCTTTTTCTTGGGGGGTTCCTTTTGGGAAACTCCCTTTGACTTTCCGTACTTGCGGCACTTCCAGCACTGCCTCTTCTGGTCCTCCGAGTAGGTGTCCTAGAAGCCTTTTCATCAAGATGGCCAACTTTACCTTCTTTAATGGCTACCCGATACCTTTTGTATGTTTCCAGCTTTTTGATTTCCTTTGTAAGAAGGTGATCGGGCAACACAACACCCTGTTTCTTTGTAGACGATTCTTTGATTCTGACAGATAGTATGGGTTCAGTCAAGATGTCATGATTATCTGGGTCATTGAGTCGCTTGGGGATATCAGGATGAAGTCCAAGTGCTATCTGGATCAACAGTTTGGTGTATCTGACATTGGGAATTTTGGAGCCAGGCTTCTTGTGAAATAGCATCATGTCCTCCCATAGCAGTGCTTCAATTATAATGTCCTTCTTGTTGATCAACGACCAGAAAATTTGCAGTTCCATGAGCTTGTGATGCTCATAGCCACCGCCACGACAGAGACCTGATTTGATGATGATCATGTAGAGTGTTCTCCATGGTTGAGGAATATTCTTCAGCTCAACGTGAGAGTGCTTAGTAATGATTCCCGAAGCTTCATCATAACCAATATCTATCAGGAATTGCAGGACTGTCTCTTCAGTAGGGGTAGCAAAGAAGTCGGTTGAGCGATTTTTGGAATGATGAGAACAACCTCAGAAATCATCAGGAGTGATAGTGACTTGTTTGTGATTAAGAGTCACATTCACAAAGACTTTGACCAGTGATCCTCTGCATGGAATCCCAGAATTATTGAATGTAGACTTCTGGAACTGTGGCAGAGTGAGAGAGCATGTTCTGGTAGGGATGATTCCTGAGAATATCCACTGCAATGAGACAAGAAGATTCTGAGCATGTGAGGGTGCCAAAGTCAACCCTAAGGTTGTTCTTTCCAAGCTTTCTCGGATAACCCTCTGGAAAGATATTAGCAATTGTAAGAACATCGGGTGCATCCACATTCATTTGTCCAGCCATGTTGTGATCTGAAATAACATTAGCCAAAAGAACCAACATATCGAAAGACATAATGTTAGTCAACAGAAGGTTTTATTGTCTAGTTATTGAATGTATAGTGTTAATGATTGTTACGAGTCCTAAGTCACTTGTTTGTCCAATAGTCCAATGACGTTGTGAAATGTTTCGTGAGTTAGTTAACTTTAAGTTTTAAAGTTTATGTTATCACTTATAGTTCACAATGTATCAAACGTTTAAGTTTATTAGTGACATTATTGGATTCGTGATGATATGATTAGTTTATTAACAAGTTTGTACACGTAACAATTCATAATGAAGGTCAATCAAGGCTTAAGCGTAGAAGTGACAAAGTTATGCGTAAGCAGGAGTGTTATACGCGTAGTTGAAAGCTTATGCGTAGGATCCTAATCTTACGCGTAAGAAATATTACGCGTAAGAAAAAAGGGGACCTTATGCGTAGAGCTTACGCGTATAAGAACCTTACGCGTAAGGCTTACTCGTAAGAGTAGACCTTATGCGTAGAGGTCACTATTTACGCATATCCTTCACAGGATACGCGTAGTCCCATTGTAGAACCTTACGCGTAATAGTTATGCGTAGGATTTATTTTACGCATAACTTGACTACGCGTAGGGTAATCCTTATGCGTAGAGAATCAAATGACCTTGATTCTGAATTTTTTAAGCGTAGCAAGCCTGAAATAAATTCATCAAATCATCAATATTAACACAAAACTTCATTATATCAACAAATCATGGCATGAATCATTCTTTAATAGTTACGCGTAGAAAGTTATACGCGTAGGTCAAAACCCTAAGGGTTAAGAATTACGCGTATGAATTTTAACGATGGGATTTGCACCATACATTTTCTGGTAGTTCAAGAGTGTTGTGAGAGTCTTTAGACCAGGTATTAACATCTAGTTCATGATGAATCAAAAATACCCAAACTATAGAACTTTAAACCCTAATTCCAAATTGTTAATAATTTAGAGTTTCTGGGTGGTTTTAGAGCAAGGATATCATCAATTCAACATCATAAGAACATAACCCAACAATCTTTTTGACCAAAACACTTCACATTCGAAAACGCCTAATTCGACACAAGAACCCTAGTTTTCAAAAGTCATCAATTTGTGTTTTTGGGTGGATTTTGATGGTTAAAATGATAACATAGATGTATTAGAAACGTTTTGACACTATCCATTTAACCACAAACATACACACAATGATTGTGTGTTCATACGCGTATGCGTAGAACACTTAAACACGATTATGGAACGTTTTAACCGTTGGTTTTTTGAGAAATTCAAAACCATTACTTAAAAACATGTTGTAATCACGAAACCACTTACAAAATGATGATCAAAAGGACGGATTTCTTGGTTGAATTCTACGCGTAGGATGGTTTTTAGGTTAAGAGTAATAAATGTGAGATGAAAGTTAGGTGGGGGTTGTTTTTATTTAACATAACTTTAAGGTTTTGACAGTTTTGGTCCCTCCACCTTTTCTTTTTTCAAACAAAGCCATTTAACTTCCATTTTGGTTACCAAACAAAGGTTTTTAGGAAAGAAACTTGACGACACTCCCCTTCGACTTGAGAAAATAATGAAAGGTTATTAATTTTAGTCCGAGGAGTGTCATTAAACCAGAAAATTCACCACCATTGTTAAAAGAGACAACCGAGATATGATAACATGCAAGTACACAGATGTTTTGAAACAGTTAAGAGATTATTTTCTCCCCCTCAACACTTGATCGGAAAAATACTGAATTTTGAAAGATTAAAGTGTTGACGGAAGAAATGTACTTGCCATGTTGAAAGAAAAATAGATTAGAAGAATATTTTTGTTGTTTTATCAGTTTTTATATTTTATGTATTTTGTTTTTGAAAAATTATTTACAAAAGAGAGTTTTGGTGTTTGACAGGTTTTTAAGACTGTTTTAAGAGGTCATCCAATTCCTCTTGAGTCAAACACCTCATACCAATCCTGTGGACCAACTCATTAAACCTAGCGGGTGGCAAGGCTTTGGTGAGCAGATCTGCCAATTGGTATTCAGTACCGACAAAGTATAATTCAACGGTACCCTGTTCCACGTGATCCTTGATGAAATGATAGCGAAGATCAATGTGCTTTGATTTTGAGTGCTGAACTGAGTTGCACGAGATTGAAATGGCACTCCGATTGTCGCAGTACATCGGGATTTTGTCAAATACGTAACCATAGTCTTTGAGTTGTGTTCTCATCCAATGACTTGAGCACAACACGCCAACATGGCTACATATTCTCGCTTCGTTGATGACAAAGAATGTACAATCCTCGCTTCTTTGATTGCCAAGACACCGCTTGTCACCAAGAAATTGTAGTGCACCTGAAGTACTTTTTCAAGAATCTAAACATCCTGCGTGATCAGCATCTGAAAAAGCGAGTAGTTCAAAACCAGAATCCTTCGGATACCAGATCCCCAAATTAATGGTTCCCTTGATGTATCGGAGGATTCTTTTAGCCTCAGAGAGGTGGGTTTCAGTTGGTCGAGACTGATAACGTGAGCATAGATAAACGGCAAAGACAATATCAAGTCGGCTAGCTGTTAGGTACATTAGAGACCCAATAATACTTCGGTATTTTGTAGGGTCCACTAATTTCCCAATTAAATCAGCGTCTAGCTTCTTGGTATGAGTCATTGGTGTGGCGTAAGTATCACAGGTTTTCATTCCAAATTTGTTTAGCAATTCAAGGGCATATTTGGACTGAATCAAGAAAATACCACGGGGTGATTGATGAACTTGTAGTCCTAGAAAGAACGTAAGTTCACCCATCATGGACATTTCAAAATTTTTCTTCATTAGTTTTGCAAAAGCGTTTGAGTACTTTTTATGTGTAGATCCAAAAATGATGTCATCCACGTAAATTTGAACAATTAAGATATGTACCCCGTGATATTGTATAAAAAGAGTAGGGTCAACCGAACCTTTGGTGAAATTATTGGCAATGAGGAAAGATGATAGCTTGTCGTACCATGCCTGAGGAGCTTGTTTGAGACCATACAGAGCTTTGTTCAGTTTGTAGACATGATTCGGGAACTCAGGATCAACGAATCCATCTGGTTGGTTGACATAAACCATTTCTTTAAGTTGTCCATTGAGAAACGCCATTTTGACATCCATCTGATAGACCGTCATATTCATATGAGCCGCGAACGCAAGAAATATCCGAACAGCCTCAAGACGAGCAACCGGAGCAAAAGATTCTTCAAATTCTATACCCTCTTCCCGACGATAACCCTTAGCAACTAGACGTGACTTGTTTCGATAACATTCCCTTCAAAGATCCAATTTGTTCTTCCAAATCCATTTTAGACCGATGACGAAACCCCCGTTGGTCTTTCAACCAGCTTCCCATACTTCAAGTCGCTTGAATTGGTTGAGTTCTTCTTGCATGGATTCAATCCATGTGTCTTTTGTCATTGCGTCTTTAATGTTTTTAGGCTCAGATTGGCAGACGGTGAGTGCATAAATGCAATGTTCACCATCTGTGTGAAGACGTTGTCTCGTAACAACCGTTGATTCGTTGCCAATAATATTTTCCAGAGGATGGTCTTTTGTCCATCTATGTGTAGAGGGTTGATGTTGATATACATTGTGCAGATTTTGAGGATTCAAATGGCTTGTGGAAGATTCCGTGACATCCGGTGCGCTAGCCTCATTAGCAAACGGGTTAAAGAACGCATTTGGATCAAAATCTGCAGTTGGGGGTACTTCATTAAGAACATCATCAGCCGGTTCATCATTGTTGGAAGCGGTTTGTTCAATCTGTTGTAGTAGAGTCAACCGGTGGTGCTTCTTCAACAAGAGTTGTTGTAGCAGTGTATCGTATAAGAGTATTATCGTTGAGCAAATGAAACATCGGATACACCGTGCACGCTCATCAATATCGCCACCGAACAGTGGAGCAAATAACCTTTCCATTTGTTGACGAGTAAACCGGGGCTTTGTTCACCGATGATGGGGTTTGGGGAAAGTTTAAACGGTTGTGTTCGGGTTCCAAGTCGTTATACTCGAAGCCATTTCCATAAGTTCATCGAAATGAGCATGAATCGTTTCCATAACCTCCTTTGTTCGACGATTCCGATTCGAAACCTTTAGAATTATCACAATATCCAATAAAGACTCCAATGTCAGCTTTGGCTTTGAGCTTTCCAAAGTTATCATGATCATTATTCGGATAACAAAGAGATCCAAATACATGAAAGTGTTTGATATTCGGTTTTCGGTTATGGATAAGCTCAAAAGGTGTTTTGTTGTGGCGTTTTGTAATCATAGAATGGTTTTGAGTATAGCATGCAGAGATACCGCCGCCCACAAGTAACTGGGAGTTTAGCATTGATTAACATTGTTCTTGCAGCTTCCACTAACGCTCGGTTTCGTCTTTCAACAACTCCATTTTGTTCCGTGTACGGCAATAGATGTCCGATATCAATTCCCACTTTCTCATAAAATGCACGAAGAGTTTGGTTAACAAATTCAGCCTTTGTCTGCTCGATTTGTCCGACGGTGTTTCGGAGCTGAACTTGTATTTTTGTGAGAAAGGTGATAATCATCTGTGGAGCTTGGTCTTTGCTTCGAAGAAAGTAGACCCAAGTCCAGCGTGAATAGTCATCAACGATTACTGTAGCGTTTGCCATTGATCGCTTGCACACGCATCGGGCCACACAAATCCATGTGAAGAAGATGAAGCACATGCCGAGAGTCGTGGTTCCACCTTGGAAGGAAAATGAGCACGAGTACTTTTTCCTTGTTCACACGCTGAGCAAAGGTGATCTTTTGAATACCGAAATCGTGGGAGTCCTTTGACTAGTTTGTGTCGAGCAAGGTTGGTGATGGTCTGAAAGTTTAGATGTGAGAGACGACGGTGCCATAGCCAGGATTTTGTTGATGTTGCCTTTGAAAGTAAGCAGACGGGAGATGAAGCAAGCATGTCTTGCATAGAGATAGTGTAGAGACTAGAATTACGCGAGCCAGACATAAGGCCGTTTCCCTGTAGATCACGAATGAAACAAGTTTTCTCCCTGAAAGCGACCTCCAAATATCCATCACAAAATTGACCTATCGAAAACAGATTGTAACCGAGGCCTTCCACATAGTAAACCCTTCTGATTTTGATGTTCCCATTGATATAGTCTCCGTAGCCCATGATAGCTGCGAAGTGATCGTTCCCGAATCCGACAAGCCAATGAACTTTGCAATAAAGTTTGATAACAGTTTAAGATTTCCCGTCATGTGTCGGGAACATCCGCTATCAACAATCAGAGAATGATCTCAGACACCGCATTACAACACGATGACACAGATGGAATAGAAGTAGATGTGGAACTCGAAATGTTAGAGGGTTCCGAAGAAGTTATGGTGGAAATACACACATCAATGATTTTACGCATCCATTTAAATCCTAGCGTGTTATATATCCATTTCTGCCATCTCCAACTAGTATTTTCTTTAGTCTTAATGAATGCACTAGGTGGTACTATTATCTTTGGAGGTGATACTGGAACTACAGGTATATCAATGTGTTTCATAGAATCTAAAGAAGGCGGTCTACCAAGCACAGACTTAGTATGATTAGTGGGCCTAGAGGTAGTCCGATTCTTAGGATTCCTTAACCGAGAGATGATAGCTTTAGCAACACATTTGTCATGACAATCAGAATTCATACTTTTACGAAAAATAACACAAGGTGCATTAGACTGAATATCAAAAGTACTTAAAGGTTTAGCATTCGTTACATCACTATTTCTATTACATTTGCCAGACGCAATATCTATAGTGGAAGAAACGTGATTCTTATTCATAGTCCTATGGTGGTCTTCTACTTTAGCGTTCCTTATTGATCTTTTCTTAGGTCGCAACTTCCTATTCTTCGATGTAGTGCTCCTAGGCTGTGAAGTGCGGACGTTTGGAAAAGATGCAACTAGTCCTGTTTCAGTAGAAGGAAGCACGTTAGCAACTTGTGATTTGGTAGTAGGGATTCTAGGTTCATGATTACTAAGTGTTACTGGTGCTAACCTCTTAATGACGGTTGGGGGAAGTTGTTCATACTTACCTAACATTTCTCTTAGCTTAAAGATAGTGTGCACCAATTCTTGATTTTCAGAACGAAGATTACCAGAAAAATGCATTACTTCTCTAGTGTATGCAAGAAAATGATCAAGTTCGTTTGATGCTTCATCACGAGTCTTATTAAGTAAATCAAATATGACACCGTATTCCAGTTTAACTTTTACAAGTTCTTGTTCATATTTTGAGATTTGACATTTCAAAGACACGTTTTGATCATCCAGTTGCTCAACTTTTGTATTAAACGGTTTGGACTGCAACTGGTGGATTTTGTTTTGCAAAGAAATTTCACGATTTTGACAATCTTTTTGACACCATTGAAGACGACGCTTATGCTTGAAAGTTCGTTAATCAATCGTTCATTTTCAGCTTTTAAAGACTCGATCTGATGTACATTATCAGAATTCTCAACAGTTACAACATTATCAACAATATCAGCAGAGATGTAATCAGATGCATGTGACAAAGAATTCAATAACACAGTGTTTCGGATATCAGCACAGATAACATCGTCCAAGAGTCGATCAACATCTTTTCTCAACATTTTCTTTTTACGTTTGGTATTAGAAATAGATGTTTCGCTTTTCTCAAAACGACCTTCATCACTCCAAGTTCCTTATGAAATTCCTTTTCCCAAGACAATGCACAATTTTTCAAATTTTTAACATTAGGTAAAAGATTTTTCTGAAAAATGTCTCTTTGTTCGCGCGCCAAAGGCGATTGAAAATGTTGAACTTTGATTTCGTAATGATATTCTATCTCATGTTCCAAAGTTTTGAGGTCAGCCATGAAAATGTCAAAATATCAAAGAATTTTGCGATTTTCGTGTTTTGAATTTACTTCACCGATGGAAGGTAAAGGACCATAAATTTGTGCATAATCGGTTTGGAACTAACATTAGAAAACTCGTGTGTTTTAATGATAACCCTTGGTGTGTTAGAAGAATCCTTTGACGGACGAAGTGACCGCTTGAATAAGTAAAAGGTTTGTTATAAACAACTTTTTCTAATTTTGATCGACTCTCGCCTTCAAGATCTAATTCCTCTTGACGATTATATTCAACAACATCATAAAAGATATCATCAATTTTATATTCTGCACTAGAAACTTCCGGATTTGGTTTGAATGTTTTGAGAGAAAGCTTAGGTTTGTAATCAGCAAGATTGAGTCCATATCCTTTTGGATTTGGTTTTAAAGTAAACTTTTCAATAGCATGAGCACTCACCATGTTTATAAACAACAGTTTTGAATTCTTTAAGCTTATTTTGCAAATCAACAATTTCTTCCAGATAGTCATCTATTCGATTCGTTGAATGCTTTTTGTATGCAGAGAACGCTTTTTGACAAGTTAACAACTCAAATTTTAGCTTTTTGATTTTCCAAGGTGAGAGCGCTAATTTGCTTTTTATGTTCATGTTTCAGCTTGTTCTATTTCGCATAACAAACCATTTTTCGGCGGCTAGATCACGATCTGTCTCTCTAAATATTTTTCATTTTGATGAGATTTAGCAAAAGCTGCTTCAAAACCTTTTTCACGTTTTTCATGAGCTTTGAAAAAATTGAGTTGCATGTTTAAACATTCAAAATCCTTGGTTAACAGTGCATTTTTTCTTTTTAAGTCCTGATTTAATGCAACACATTCTTCAATTTGTGATCGTTGGTATTCAAGTAAAAGAACATGATCTGGATGAGGCAAAGGTTTAGCTTGTTCAACGTGAGTCACAACATGATCATTATTTAGATCCTCAAATATAACCACGGAGTCAATTTGATTTTCAAGAATAAGGTCATCTTGATCGTCAAATGTAACTACGGGGTCTAATTGAAAATCATCGGAATGAGATGTAGATGACTCATTTTGAACCTTCTGAGCCTTGCCGGATTCAGATATTAGCGGAGATATTAGATCAGAGATAAATGTGGTTTGTTCGGGTACCTGAGACAAGCCATCAGTGTCATACACAGGGCCTGTTTCACTCATGTGTAACACATGCATATTAGCCATCAACATAACAGCTGCATTGGCCTGCAAATCCTCCATATCATCATCTGATTCTCAAGATCTGCCATAAAGCTCTGTTCTTTGTTTGTGAGAGTTCCACCCGCTTCATCCTTAAGAGCCAAAAGAAGAGCCTCTTTGAAGTAAGGACTGCCCCTAGTCCTCGGCTTTGGGCATGCATTAGCCAGGTGTCCCTTCTCATTGCAGTTGTAGCATCGAAGACCATTTAACCCTTGCTGAGCATTTCCCTGTTCCACCACTTGAGCTCGGTTGTTATTCCTACCCACAACATTAAACCCTTGACCACCAGCCATTTGTCGACCATACCCACGATTCTGAATTTCAACTCGTCCATTGTTCACAACAGCTTGATTCCTTGTATTAGATGAAGAACGAATACGGTTGTTGGATTTGTTTGTATAACGGCCAAAAGCATTAGCAATCATAACAAATCCTTGTTGCAATGCTTCGAATGGATCGGTTTCCTCATTAGCTTCACTGACAAGTGCTTGATCATTGTTGTTGTTGTATGGAACCAATTGATTTTGTTGAGATTGTGGCTGTGAAGGAGCATTTGGTGTGATTGTGACAGTTGGTTGAGTTGCTGATTGAGGAGGATAACTATTCTGAGCATACAAGGCAATTTGTTGATTTTCCGGCTGGGAAGATGAAGCAATTTGAGCACGGAGAATCCTTTCCTTATCAACTTCCTTTTCATGAGGCTTCAAGTAATCGTACAACAATCCATATGTAGAATGATGCATGTTCTTTGCTTGACAAAGAAAAATGACATACTTCTCCCATTCAGGACCAAGACTACTCAGGAACTTTGTATTCACAGCAATCCTTGGCATGATGATGTTGTGTTTATCCAAATCATTTATGATGTCTGAAAATCGATGATGATAAGACTCGAGTGTCTCTCCAAGTTCAATCATGAAGTGTTCATAAGCCAAGTAAATTTTGGATTCCATATCCTCCTGATTGAGTGTAGATCCTTCCATAAGAAGATGAATATGTTCCCACATCGCCTTTGCAGTCTTTTGAGCATCAACACTTCGAAGAATTGGGTTTGGTAATCCTAGAAGGATATATTGCATAGCAAGCTCATCAACTTCATAGTGTAGAAGTTCTATTGGGTTCAGTTCTGCAATAGTAGCAATGTTTGTTTGTTCATCTCTTGGTGGATTAGCATCTGGATCTCTGGGTACGATGACGGTAGGCATCTGAAATGGACCTTCCAAGATAACCTTCTTTAAGAACTTGCCGTGTGGCTTCTTCAGATCACAGAACCTAAAGAATCTAATCACCCATTGATCGTAATTGCCTGGAGTGAGCATTGGAGGTCTGTCAAGTGATCCAGCTTCGTGGATTGATTGTTGGCTGCTTAAAGCTTCACACATCTTAGCAAACCAAGTGGGTTCCTTCATAGTGTTCCTTGATGGATGTTGATTGAAATCGTTTGTGTAGGGTTGAACTTGAAGACTTGTTGGTGGTTGAACCATTTGAGGTTGGGGAATTGTAGCAAGTTGTGGAGTATGTTGTTGATTAAATTGTTGTTGATAAATTGCTTGTTGTTGATTCCATTGTTGATGTTGAGGACTTAATTGTTGTTGACGTTGAGTATAAGTGTAAGGGAAATAGTTAGAGTATGGTGGTTGTGACATGTTGATAAACTTGTGTTATAAAAATGGATCTTTGTAGTCGAATGAACCTTTGTTGATGAAGTGTCCTTAGGCGTAGAAATGACAAGAACCAAGTAGCACTTAAGCGTAAAAACACCAAAGTTACGCGTAACAATAAGGAGTTACGCGTAGGATTTAGCTTACGCGTAAGTAGGAAAAAGCACTAAAGTTATGCGTAGACAAAAGTTAGGCGTAGAAAGTTAGGCGTAGGATTATCGTATGCGTAAGAATAGGCTTAGGCGTAAGATAAATCTTATGCGTAGGATTTCTACGCGTAAGCTTATGCTTATCCGTAATTTTAGGGTTTTGCTTCAAATGATCTTTACACTATCACAAAGGCAAAAGATATCCAAAGTCGACGTATTTTCAGACTTATCCAAGTAAGAAAACACGGAATAAACCACGAAAATGAAGATCAAACCAAGGAAACACTTACGCGTAGTTTTAGGGTTTTACTACGCGTAGAAATGCTCGTAATTTTGATTCTGTCCAAAAGTGTTTCTAAACCAGTTTTTGTGTGATAAAATAGCTTCAATAACACCAAAAGACACAAAAGTGTGAAACTTGATGAACCAAAACCTCTAAAACAGTTACGAGTAGGATGAAACCCTCGTTCAAAAAAAACTCGATCAAAAACAACTATCCACGCATAAAGTTTGAAACTTTTTGCCAAAAACAAGAATTTTAACACCTTAAAACGTTGAAAGTACAAGAATCTTGGATTCAAAAGTGTAAAAAATACGTTTTTGATCAAGCCAAAGGTAAGGAATACGCAAGTTAGGCGTGAGACCGAAACTCACTTCAAACAATACGTTCACTCAACTATTAGGCGATTGATACCACTGTTAGGTCACTGGTTTTACAACACAAGCTTACTAGAAAGAGATGAGGCGATTGAACAAATAAACAAGCACACATACACGATAAGAGTAGCACGGTTTACGCGTAGGAGTATGAATGAAAGAAAACTTGAACAACCAACCCTCAAGTGAGGGTTATTACAATGTATTTATAGGCAAGGAGCTAGGGCAATACTCCCACTCCTTCCCTATTCCTTATTGGACATGGGCCTAAGCTTATGGGCCTTCTACATAAGCTTGACCTTAAACAAACATAAAGGCCATAATAAGCTACCTATTACATATGAGTAACTAACACTTGAATTAAGGTTTAGGAGTGATTCCAACAAAGTTTCTAGCTCAAAAACTCTTCAATCACTCAAGTAAGCTTCTAATAATTTTTACTACTCTTTTGTAATCTTACTTGAGTTATTTTTATCATTCTAGTAGAAATCATGCAAGTATCATATGTATTTATACCACTTTTATTGGTTTTTAGTACTTGTAATGAGTTTTAATTATCCTATAATTATTCCCATGAAACCTATCATTTTTGGTGAAGTTTAGGAACCCATGACACCCTAAGAAGGTGTATGGTAGGTTTAGAGTAGATTTGGTGTTGATTTGAAGTGATTGAAACAAGTATTACGCAAGAAAAATCATTTTCGACAATATATATTTAGCTGCTGTCCGTTTTTACAAAATCTGGAAATATCAGTGGGTCAGGGGATATTTTGGTTTACATTTTCAGAAAATAGATTTAAAAACGAAACCGTGGCCGCTTGAACGGGTTAAAACGGGTTTATAACGAAGAAGTTATGCTATTTTCAAGATTAACGACGAAAACTATTTTTCTGAAAATATACTTGCTGTCAAGGGTTTTTCAAGGGTCAAAAATGAGTTGTAAACCTAAACTAGAAGAGTTGACCTATCAAAAATATATTAGTACATATTATCACGATTCCGAGGATATAAAGAACGTAGAAAACGGACCTATAACGCTAAAGATATGCATATTTGAAAACCAACGTTCACAACTTATTTCCTTCAGCTTTTACCAAAATATTTTCTAAGTGTTGAAGCTGTCTTTTCGGGTACCCATGTTTGGAGCCGTTTTTCTCATCGATAGATACAGTTTTGGTAAAATAGTAGCTCTGAGTAAAACTTAGTTCACCTGGCGTACTTTCCAAAATGTCCAGCCATTCGTCAAACGGATTTATAACGAGTAACTTATGACCTCTCAAACTTTCCCGAAAACTGCCCAGAAACTGCATCTTTAGCCCAACTACCTCCCTTCACCATCATTTTTATTTATGATCGAGACTCGTATGGACAAAATTTCAGTGTTACGACTTTTAGATAATCTTACAAGCTTTCCAAAACCGCTGAGTTTGTTTTCTAACACTCAATATTCACTATTTTACGACTAGCTTTTCGAGGCTATTTAGTCCCTTTTCATGAATTATCAAAGTATATTATTTTGCGACGAAAAACTATAATTTCTTGATAAATCACTAAACGACTATCGTAGGATGTTGTTTCAACGTAAATACTTGTAAAGTATTTTGTAACTTGACAAGAAGTCATAAACATATATTTCGACTATAAACTCTATTTTCAAAAATGTACAAGTGGTATAGATTACATGTGAATTTGCATGTACGATATATATTCATAATTTATAATAGATCATATCGTTCATATTAGGTTGCAGATAGAGGTTGCACCTCATTTTAGTATTGCACTATATCATCATAATCATTGTAACAGGTGAGTTTTCACAGCCCCGTTTTTTTCAAGTTTATACATTATTTCAAACCTACGGGGGAGAATAGATTGCACATCATTTTATTACGAGCCCGAGTATAATCAAATTCATTTACATTGCTTAAGTTACCTCATTTCCAATTGAATGTACCCATATCAGAAATCATGAACCGTTAATTACTGGGTAAGCGAGGGTGAGTGGATAGATCTATCGAGGGTGACTCCTCCATCCGGGTTTGGTGGATTCCAACCGTCAAACGGATGCAATTCATTTAATATCATTATTTGAGTTGTTTGGCAAAACACTCTGGGGCTTAACATCGTGAACAGCTCTAGCTTCGGTGTCATGTGCTTATAGCAATTGTATCATTTTATGTGACATATTTGTCATACATGGCCTATACTTGTGGTAGTCGTATAAAATATTTTCATAAACTCTATGAACTCACTCAACCTTTGTGTTGACACTTTTAGCAATGTATTTTCAGGTATCTAAGGCATATACTTCATGGCATGCATAAGGACTTATCATAGAGTCGCGGTGACGACGCGTCTCACATGGATTTTATGCACTTTAAAACATCGTTTGGGTTGCAATAGACTTATTTCCGCACATTTTGATTTTCATTTGGGACCTATCTTTGTAAACTCTGAATGTATTATTATATCAAACGATGTATTTTCCAAACGACACTTTAGGTCGTTCAATATAACTGTAACTGTGATGCTATGGCAGTCATCCCCCAGGAATTCCATTCCGCTGCAAAACAGGTATTTTGGGGGGCGGATGCATTTCATTTAATATCATTATTTGAGTTGTCTGGCAAAACACTCTGTTGGGGCGAACATCAGGAAAATTCTAGCTTCGGTGTCATGTGCTTATAGCAATTGTATCATTTTATGTGACATATTTGTCATACATGGCCTATACTTGTGATAGTCGTATAAAATATTTTCATAAGCTCTATGAACTCACTCAACCTTTGTGTTGACACTTTTAGCAACGTATTTTCAGGTATCTAAGGCATATACTTCATGGCATGCATAAGGACTTATCATAGAGTCGCGGTGACGACGCGACTCACATGGATTTTATGCACTTTAAAACATCGTTTGGGTTGCAATAGACTTATTTCCGCACATTTTGATTTTCATTTGGGACCTATCTTTGTAAACTCTGAATGTTTTATTATATCAAACGATGTATTTTCCAAACGACACTTTAGGTCGTTCAATATAACCAGAATCGTGATGCTATGGCAGTCATCCCCCCAGGAATTCCATTCCGCTGCAAAACAGGTATTTTGGGGGTGTGACAATAAGAAATACGAAACACTACGTTATGATTACGCAGGGTAGGAACTCGCAACCACCTCCGCGGAGAGTAAGTATGAGTTATGGTTGTATAAGTGTGTGTAAGTAAAGAGATGAGTGTGAAATGAGCATACCATAATCCATTGCCCATCCAACCTATTTATAGTGGATGAAATAGGGTTGAGAGCACTTATGCATGAATGTCGGAGATCATGGGGCGTCCCATGATTGTGGGTAACCGCTAGGGCTTAGTGACCCACGTTCTCAGACTTGACGGTGAATCCAAGAGAGAGAGGGAGATCGTGGGTTTGACCAAGTCGAGGTTTCCTATCCATTGTTCCTTCGTCAGCCATACCCCGAAGGGCTTAGGGCTTCGAATGGTGAATTCCCCTGAGGTAACCTTCGTGATAACGAATGGTTTGACGCCTATGGATATTTTGGAATCCTAACTTGAGCCTTCGAATGTAAGGGCTTCGAGACATCTCGGAGGAGTGTCCTTCGAGCTACTTGGAGGGTACATCATCAGTCATATAAGCGAGTTATACCTTAAGCGAGTTGTCGTTTAAGCGGGTTGCTTTGGAAGCGAGTTATCAGCTTATGCGAGTTCTCATTTAAGCGAGTTGTATCTTAAGCGAGTTGTCGTTTAAGCGAGTTGTCAGCTTATGCGTGTTGTCATTTAAGCGAGTTGTGCCCTAAGCGAGTTGTTGTAGAAGCGTGTTGGGTTTTATGCGACTTGACTAATAAGCGAGTTGTCTCTTTATGCGATTTGTGTTCCATGCGACTTGTCTATTAAGCGAGTTGTCTTCAAAGCGAGTTGATCAGGGTGCGACTTTTATTGGGTGCGACTTATCAAGTATACCACTTGCCTATTGAGACTTGTCATTTCTTCGTGTTACATTTTACGGTTTTTCTTTTGATTTAGAAAATCCCGTGAAAGAATCTATTTCCCGGTTTAATCAAAGAATAGTAAAATCCCGTAGAATCTGAAATCATGTCTACAATCACTTCTTCAGTTGCTGACGATGTTCAAGCTGCAGGATCTGATACTCGTCCTCCCATGCTGGACAGAACCGACTATGACTCTTGGGCTCAGAGAATCAGACTGTACTGCTTAGGAAAAGAAAATGGGGTTAACATACTTAAGTCAATTGATGAAGGACCTTATCAAGTTGAGACTACTAGAGACATTCTTGAAACTGCTGCTAATGGTTCAGTGATATTAGGATACAAATTAACCGCAAAAAAGTTTACTAATATTTTGCGATCTCTTTGTGTTTTGTTGATAACAAATATAATGTTATCATAAGTAAAATTATAAGGATACATGTTATTTTTGTAAAGAATTTACATATAGCCATCTAATACAAAAATGTTGTAATTAATCATTTGTTGTAATAGTTTATTAGGATGGGTAAAAATCACAACCCATGGATCATATCCATAACCCATGGTATTGACCCATACCCACTTGACTAGATACAGTGTATTCATTAGATACATTGAATCTAAAGAAATACCCATGGACCAACCCATAACCCATGACCCATGACCCATAACCAAAAAACCCATGGGCAAAGAGGAGCATCCCACGGATCCCTAGGTTTACACTAGACGGATCCCTTGTGGGAGGGATCCGTGGGATCCGGGGAACAGTAGGCATTTTTCCTCTATAAATAAAGAGCCATTTATTCATTCTAACTCACCCCTCTTCTTCCTAAATCTCTCATACACTCTCACTCTCTTCTAACATAAAGATCACTTGATCTAGAGAGTTGTTCTTCTTTCTTTCTATTGTGATTCTCATATAGGTCCTTCTCTAAGGCGAGATCACGAGCTCACTACAAGTCATCTAAGCAAGGGGTCCTTGATTGATTTGTTCCTCCACAAGATTTCTCAGAGCAAAGATCTTGTACTTGATATTTCACATAGTTGTTGTGTAATAGTCGTGTTGGTTTGGTCCACCGTGTTACAGACTTGGTATTTAGCTTTGTATCGGAAAAAGGTGTAAGCAACATTGTGAAGGCTTCTCCGCCAAGTTGAAGGAGTTTGTTGACATAGTGCTTGAACTCTCAAGTAGGTGACTCGGGCAGTGGAGTAGGGCAAGGAAGGTGTCCTTGTAGCCGAACCACTATAAATCGGTTGTGTCATTTCTATCCTTTACTTTACTTTATTTTCTTGCATTATCATTAGATCTATACTCTCTCATCATCCATACGATTTCACATAATATCGAATCTAAAGTTTTGAAACTAACTTAAAATCGGCAAAACTATTCAACCCCCCTTCTAGTTTTACACAATTGGCATCAAGAGCTAAGTTTATAATAGTTTTAAAGGAAATTGTATTTTAAAAACTTTTCGATCACTATGGGTTCTGAAAATTATAAGGAAGGGCAATCTATGCAACGACCACCACTACTTGAAACTAATGGTTCTATATATTGGAAAAATAGATTCGAAACGTATGTGAAGTCTAAAGATATTGATCTTTGGTACATTATTGTTGAAGGAGATTTTGAGGCTACCTCAAAATATGATAAAGGAAATTTAGTTAACATACCTCATGATAAACTAAACGATGACATGAAGAAAATGCTTTCTAAAAATAATGAAGCTAAAATGGTTTTATATAATGCTTTACCCAAAAAGTAATTCGAAAGAATTTCTATTCTTAAAACCTCTAAAGAAATTTGAAATTCTTTAGTTGTAACTCATCAAGGTAATCAACAAGTTAAAAATAATAAAATTAATTTTTTTGTTCAACAATATAAACAATTTTCAATATCGGATGAGGAAACTATAGATCATTCTTTTGCTAATTTTAATACTATTATTACATATTTACAAGCACTTGATGAATCTTTTTCTAGCCGTAACCATGTTAGGAGATATCTAAGGGCACTTCCATCCAAGTGGAGATCCAAGGTGACGGCAATCGAAGAGTCAAAAGATTTGACAATCCTCACCCTTGATGAACTCATAGGAAACTTAAAAGTCTGTGAGCTTGTCCTTGCTAAATATTCCGAAGCTTCAAAGGTAAAAGAGAAACACAAATCTCTTGCCCTTAAAGCCAAGAAGGTCTCAAGCGATGAAGAGAACTCCTCTTCGGATAGTGACGAAGAGGAGTATGCCATGGCGGTAAGGGACTTTAAGAAGTTCTTTAGAAGGAAGGGAAGATACGTCAAACAACCATATGACGACAAGAAAGGATTTTAGAAAAGCAAAGAGGACGAGAAGCCAAGGGATGATCATGCTTTCTTTAGATGTGGGGACCCAAACCACTTTATTAGCAAGTGTCCCAAACGGGATGATCAAAAGGCATTTGTGAGCAGCTCGTGGGGAATGAGCGAGGAGGAGGACGAAGAAATTTGTCTCATGGAAAATGACGAGGTATGTCACGAATACTATAGTAGCTCATTACTAGATGATGACTCATTGCATGATGAATATGACAAACTTTGCAAAATTAGCTTAAAAGTAATTAACAAAAACAAGTTTTTGAAAAATCAAAACCAACGCTTAGATAAGGAAGTCACAGAGTTAAAAGCAAAATTGAAATGTCTAGAGAAGGGTAAAATAGCAAGTGGTGAATGTGAACTTTGCGTTCAACTTCAAACACTAGTTGATCAAATAGATTCTAAAATTGCTAGAATGAGTACTAATACTATAGATATGATACTAGATAGTGTTAAAACTTGAAACAACCAAAAAGGTTTAGGTATTCAATAACTTGATGCGTCAACTAGTGAGAAAAAATAAACTCAATTCGTAAAAGCAATAGAAAACAAAGCCATCATATGTGGCGGATCCCACTGTTCCCACAAAAGGGAACCGCTAGCGTATAGCCAGGGATCCGTGAACCTGCTGAAGCAAACAGTAGTAAAAACATAGCTTCATCTTCTAGAACTGATTTTGTCATTGTTAATAAGAAGAAACCAAATCATGTTACCATTAGCCAACCACCCCAGGATATAATCAAAGTTTTGTAAAAAACAAAGGTCCATCCTTTTTAAAACCAAACGCATCTAGGAGACCTAATAATGTTTACCCGAGAAGTAACCATCAAATGGTATGGAACCCAAATATGAAAAATGGCTTTCCATTTCAAAACTTTTCACCTTGGAATGCATATTCATCTTACCCATACATGTCTAACATGAATGGAATGGTTAACACTAATGGACCCATGAACAAATGGGGACCAAACTTTTGAGTTATTTGTTTTGTTAGGTGTGCTTAAAGGTCGACCTAGATCCGGATGAATGGATCAAGGATAGTGGGTGCATGAGGCACATGACCGGCAATAAAGATTTATTCTCCACATACGAATCCTTTAATGGAGGGAATGTGATATTTGGAAATAGCAAAAGCAAAATCATTGGTAAAGGTACGATTTCTAACAAATCTCTAACCATTAACGATGTGTGTCACGTAGAAAACCTAAACTTTAATCTCTTAAGTATAGGACAAATATGTGATAAAAAGTGCAACGTTCTTTTTAAACAAAACCGGTAGTAAGATATTAAAAAATGGCATAACCATAGGAAGAGGAATTAGGAAACATGGAGTCTATGTCATTAAAATTGGTAATGAACCTAAAGACAAACTTTGTCTTACCTCTATGGATGATACTTCTACCATATAGCATCGAAGATTGGGTCATGCCAATATGCGACTTCTTCAATAGCTATCATCCAAAGATCTAGTAAGAGATCTACCTAAGTTAAAATATGAATATCACTTTTGTGATGCGTGTAATGTAGGAAAACAAGTCCACTCTAGTCACAAAGCTAAAACCATGGTGTCAACAACTAAGTGTCTAGAATTACTACACATGGATTTATTTGGTTCATCCGCTATCCAAAGTTATGGAGGCAACTACTACACTTTGGTCATAGTGGATGATTGATATAAGGTTCAGGGGTTATGTGTGGGGATAAATCCTTAATATCAATATCAAAAATACTCACGATGATAGATTCAAATTCTCTTAGGAAAAAGAATAATAAATCAAATCCCGTGTGTGATCGTGTAGTACGGATTAGTCAACCCGAATCGTTTTCCCAACGAGGCGTGAATTGCCAACGTCGTTCTTAGTTTGGATTTTATGCTTGATGATATGGATTATAGATTGATTATTAACTACGGGAATGGGAAAGAAATCTAAGTTACGGGAAATCCTAAACGCGATCTAAAATAAAACGTAATTAACAAAACGCGATTAAATATGCAACTACGTCTAAACTATATCCTAAGAATGCCTAAATTTACTTTTACTCTAAAAATGTGATTAGAAAACTATTTTAGGATTAAAACTATTTTTTTTGGAATTTTCTAGAATTTATAAAAATTAAAAACTAATTTAAATCTATTTTAAACTAATTAAAATTGTGAAAAATATCAAATAAAGGGGGAAAAATTTGGAAAAATCTTTTTTTATACTTTTTATATTTATCTTAAACTAAGAAAATTGGAAAATTATTTTTTGGAACTTTTTCTCAATTAATTGTTATTAAAGCTAATTAAAAATTGATTAAAATCTATTTAAATTGAGAAAAATAGTAAATAAAGACCAAAAATTATGAAAACTTCAGGAAAATTCTAAAATGATATTAAGATTCTAAGAAAAATGAAAAATCAACAGGCTATGTATGAGATTAATGAGCTGCTGTGTAACTGATTATCAAAATAAGCTAGAAAAATAAGCAAACAAGCTATAAAGCTAACCAAACAAGGACTAGAGCTAATGTAGGCTAAAATAAGCTAATTTCTACAGGAAGTACCTATTCCAAACAAGCCTAAAGCTCAAATCTGAAATAAGCCAACCGCTTATTCCACCAATCTGAAATACCCCTCTGTTTGGGCTAATGCACGTGCTTATCCAATAAGCCAAACCCAAAACTACTTATGCGCCCTACACACCACCGGCTAGCTACAAATAACCAAAATACCAGACCCTAACTCTCTGAATTGAAGCTAATGCAACCACTGAAAGATTGCCTGATTCACACTTAAGTGTGAACAGGGCAGATATAAGCTAAAGTACTAGCTTATTTGAAGCTCAAGATGACAAGCTTAGATTTGACAAAAAGTGTTTATCAGATCTAGACCAAGTGAAAATCAAGTTTCCAAGGTTTTAAACACTGAATCTCAAAGATGAATTAGAAACTTGAATCACAAAGTTTTGTTGAAAACTGCAAGTGACAGATTTGACTTTTTAAGAATACAACTAAACTTTGACCAAACTCAGTTTTAATCCAGAATTATGAAATGATTATGATGATATAACTAATTATGATAAATCTAAGCTAGATCTACCAATTTCAAACCACTTTGCAGCTAATTACTACTACTGATTTCAACAGTAGCAGACACAAGATCAGTTACACTATGATTTTGACTTAATGAGAGTTTTGATGCAATGTAAAGGTCTAATATGAATGAATTAGACCTAAGAAGACTAATAGCAGAAAACTAAACTACGTAATCAATCCTAAGCTCAAAACCGATCCCATCCAAACACTCTTAAGCTATCGAATTGAGGTTTAAAACGATAACTACTATATCAAACCAAACTATCATGAAACATAGATCAAACAGTACCAATTAACACTAAATAAGAGATTCAAACCACAGATTCAATAACCAAATGTGAATAATGAAATGAGTACTTACAAGATAGCCTAGCCACTATGGCTTGCACTTTGATGAAATAGAACCACTAATCCTAATTAACCCCTAACCTATTCCAAACCAAAAGATCTCAACCCAAAACAAGCTTCATAACCATACCAATCCAGATCCAAATTCAAAGAAACCGTAACCAAAGATCAGTAGCATCCATGTAACATGAGATTTTGTGAATTGAGTGAGAAAACAAGTACAAGCTCACTATAAGCTACTAGAAGCTTAAATGAACTATTGAAACAGTAAATCAGTACAGGATTAATCCTTAATACAGATCTAAAGTGATTTTTTTATTTTTCAATGATTTATTTGATTTTTTTGTATTTTTGAGATTTAGATGATATAAGCTGAAATCAGTTTAATAATACTATAATAAGCACTAAAATAAGACAATAAGCAGTTTTAGATTATGAGAAACTTAAACAAACAATTGCAAGTGAAAACTAAATTCTATTAATAAGAGAAATGTTGAGTACAAATACGAATTACAAAAGGATTTAAAACATTTGAAATGCAAATAACTACTACAACTAAAGCTAGAGAAAAGAAAAATACAGAAATTAAGACACTCCTTGTGAATGAATATGAGGGTCTATATATAGCATGAGCTTGAGGTGAGAAGCTTCTCGAATCCTTCAATTTGTGCTACTTTTGAGCTCCTTATCACCCTTGGATTGAATCCCACACACCTCCTTCTCATCACAACCCTTGGATCATATCTGATGACATGTAACCACCAATGGGAGAGCGACAAGTGTCCAAGAGCACACGGATGGATGAAGTGTCATTCCCTTTGTGTCAGGTGTGTCAGGTAAAGTACGAAAGTACCCTTAATTGTGGTAATAATTGGATAATCACACGGGTGGGTAAATTAGGGTTCATGTAACCTGGGTTTGGGTAAAAGGGGGTAAATGTGGCGCGAATGGGTTTTTTTTTATATTGTATTTTGATCGTTTGACCGGGGTAATAAATGGGTTGACCGGGTTTATTGAGCGGGTTGGTTTGGTTTTCTGCAATATACTAAACCGTAGAGATTGTTTAAGGATTGGGCTTGGGTAAATACTTTGGGTCAAGGTTTAAGTATTGTTTTGGACTAAGGAGTGTAAATGTAATCCAAGTAATAGTTTAGGGACCAATCTTGTACAATTCGAATTTCCAAGGGACCACAAGTGTAATTCTGACAATCTCATCAAGGACTAATCATGTAAAGCTCAAATAATCCAAGGGTGCATTCTTGTAAATTCTTGAAACTTCAAGGATCAAATATGCCAAATGCTCAAAGTGCGTGGACTAAATTTGACTTTTCTTCAAACGCTTCAAACTTCAAAAATCATTCTTTTGAGAATAAAATCTTTCCAAATGCACAATCATGACCTTCCAAACCTAAACTCTCTTGATCTCTCGTGCTCGGATTTACATTTGATTTGGATCCTTTTTGCGTGTTTTTGCATATCCGTACCCGCACAAGCACAAACTCAAGAAAACCACAAATATTAGCAATAAACGGCTTTTCCTTGGTTGTTTTGGGTCAGTTTTGATAATGAAAAGATATGTGAATAAGCACATATCAAAATACCCCAGACGAGACCATTGTCGCGTCCTCACGCAATGCAATCAACTCACGCTTCTAAAACCAAGGATTTCAATCTCTTTCTACTAAACCTATGAAGAAGTAGCAAAGATTCCTCAAAAGAGATTAAGAATACCTTAATTCTAAAACGCCCGCTTACCTTTTATTTCACATGTAGATATTACGATTAAGCACATTAGATTATGAATGACGGTTTGTTGAACTTTCATGTCGATTAATAACTCCAACATTTTTCAAACGACACGTTAGGATCACGGAGTAGAAAACACAACACTGCGTGAAGTGACCATACGGATAGAATACATCGTCCCTGATTTTCACAAGCTCCCAAACTAAGCGTAAAACCGAAATCATTGTTACAAATGATTCTAGATGCTAACACTACCCATGGAAGTTACTTGTGTAATTACCTTTTGTTCCCATTTTCCTATTTTCCTCTAGATTTTTTTATTTTTGTGTGAGAAATGAATTTCTTCAAATTCTCGTTTCGATAAGTTTTATTCCGATAAAGATACAAAGCTAAGTCGATAATTAGTTATCCGTCTTCTCTCAAGAACCATTGTCGTAAAAATGAGGTCCACATCAAGGAATTTTTATTCACTTATACTTGATTTTTCATTTTTCAACATTTTTCAATTTTTTTTTTTTTTTTATTTTTATTTTTATTTTATTTTTGAATTAACTTTTACTCTTATTTATATGAGCTGTGAACCACGGAGCTTCACGGGGTAATTCCAAGACTATAGGCTTCATGAAATGAGGATCCCGGCTGGTTAGGCTAAGACCTCATTCAATCCCGCTAAAGATCCAAGGGTCCGATCTCGACACCGCAGCTCACAACTTTACTTATTACATTATCACTTGATACTCAGCACTTATTTATTACGGATCCCTGATGTGTACCCAATTTTTAAAACAAAGATTCTTTTAAGAAGATAAAGAACTAACCATCGCCAAAAACTCAACATCTCTAATTATTATGACAGATATGGGGTGAAACAATTTTGTGGGAACAAAAAGCCATAAGTACCTTCGATGGGCTCTAAAGAGAACCAACTACTCCACGTTTAGCATCTAAACTCATAAGTAACTCTATCATTTCTCGATCTCTGCAAATTTAAAATCCCAAATAATGAGATCCGCAGATACTTAGCCGATAATTTTTTAGATTATCTATGGTTAAGGGAACAAGCTAGGGCTCAACACGCCGGCCAAGTCGTAATTCCATTCCTACTCTCACCAGCGGAAAGTCAATCAAGGTGTCAAAACATGTATTAACTTAGCAAATGCTTGCCTAATGAAATCAAGTTATGCATATTTAAAGTCACTCAAGGAAACTTGCAAATTCTTGGCCTTGTGAGCTAGAATTCGCATTTTATAGCTTCTAATCTAAGAGACTAGCAAACTTTTCAATCCAAAAGACTTAACAAAAGCTTACAAAAATTTTAAATTTTTCACATTTTTGCACAATTTTTCATTTTTTAAGGAAAACGGGTTACGAGAGAAACACGACGTAAATAAGCAAGTGCGGTCAAATCAAATCGAAGATTACCCTACCCCAGACTAGAACGGAACATTGTCCTCAATGTTTAAATCAAGGGTGTGACAACCCGTACTTTCAGGTCATTTCTCGACACAGTTCATGTCTCATTATTTCAACATTTATAGTAAACTTGGTTTACTTGTTTCAAATTCGCGTAACCTTGGAGGTTTAGCGGCGAATTCATGATCATGACATCACGTACATTTCATATGGACTAAGATTAGTCTACATTTCATCGACATCATTTGCATCATATCAATTCATTCACGACATTTCATTTCATATTTTACGCGTAATTTTTATATTTAATAATCTTTATCGCGTGAGTTATTATTTTAACATTTATCCCGTTACTTTCAAAAATGATCCCGACGTATTTTTAAACTTACATTTAGTTTATAAAAACTATATTTTTAGTTTTCCTAGTGTTTCAAATTTATTTGATATATTAATCGTTAAAATTTAATTATTACGTCGTTTTTCTTAAAAACTACTCGATAATTATTTTATCACTCAATTTTTACAAGGAATGTATTTTTACAATTTTTATGATATCATTATACTTTACTTTAATCTATTAAAAACTTACTTGTACCAAAAATCTTCATTTATCATTACTTATACATTTGTCAAAAATTACACAAGTACACAAAGTTTATACAAGTTTAAAAAAAAAAAAATATATATATTGACATTCCTCCCCCCTTGGCCGACCAAGGGGGAGGGTTAGTAATAAATGTGATATGGTTATTTGATTGTCTAAAATCTTACATTACATAAGTCTTACACTTCATCTTTTTTTTCTCATTCATGTATCACTAATAATTCACAAGAGTTAGCAAAGTTTCTCTCCTCTCTTTTGGTTCTCCATAAAACCGGCCATATCAAGAAGAGCTCAAGGGATCAAAATTTTTATCAAGCTCAAGTGTTTATACAATCTAGTATATACTCTATATAAGGTTTTGAAATAAAAACCAAGAGTATTTAGGCTAATCCTTGTTACTTTCACCTCTTCATTATCACTAGTAAGCATGTTTTTATCATTTTCATATTTCCTTTTCATTTTCATATGTTTCTTTTCATTTTTGGAGCTTATATGCATGATATGTGATTTATACCATTTTATTTCATGATTTTAGAGTTATATATACATATTGGTCATCCTATAATTATCCCCTTGGTATTGGTTGGTCTTGATGGTGATTAGGAACCCATGACACCCTAAGAAGGTGTATGGTAGGATTAGATTAGTTTTGGAGTTGATTTGAAGGGATTAGAATAAGTTTTGTCCGAGAAAAACTATTTTCGATAAGTATATTTTGTGTTCTGTCCTTGTTTTGCTTTTCTGGAAAATCCGACAGTTGGTACTAAACTTTGGCCTTGATTTTTAGAAAATATACTTAAAAACGAATCCGTGGCCGCTTGAACGGAATAAAACGGACTTATAACGAAGAAGTTATGGATTTTACAAGTTTGACGACGAAATATACTATTTTCAGAAATTTCAGCAACATGTTTTTACCTTGTACAGGTCAAAAATGAGCCTTAAGCTTCACAAATTATTTCGACTTCTCAAAAATATATTAGTTTACTTCAATACGAAGCTAAGGACATATTAAACGTAGAAAACGGATTTGAAACGACAAAGATATGCACTTTTTCATAAACTTGCCGTAACTAATTTTCTGCACACAATTAGCCAAAAACCACCATCTTTAACCCTTATTATCTTTGTGTTCGAGACCTTTTGGACGAAAACTCCTGAACTGAAACTTTTAGATATCGATACAAACTTTCCAAAAACCGTCGAGTTCGTTCTCTAACGATCGACGCGTACATCATTTCTACGACTAGTTTTCCAAAGCCATTTTTGTTAATTTCACGATTTTTCCGACGACATTGTTTTGCGACGAAAAGTGGTAATTTCTCTAAAATTCATTATAAAACCATTGTAGGATGACATTTTGACGTAAAACATGTAAAGTGATTTTTGTTTGGTCAAGGCGTCAAAAGAGTATTTTTCGACGTCGAGTAATATTTTCAAAATTCGTAAATGGTATAAATAACATATCAAGTGCATGCATAACATTACATTGCAATTCATGACATATCATATAATTGATAATAGGTCCCTTGACGATTACATTAAACCTCAGCGTACTCACTTTTGCCGTTATTCCAGTTTATCCAAGTGAGTTTTCATAGCCCCGTTTTACATGCTTTTTACATTATTTCAAACCTACGGGGGAGAATACATTGCATAACATTTTATTACGATACCAAGTATGTTAATTACATTTACATTGCTTGAGTTACAAAGTTGCCGCTAAAAGTCCCCATTTCAAATGCATGAGCCGTTAATTTTGGAAAGCGTGTGTGAGTGGATAGATCTATCGAGGGTGACTCCTCCATCCGGGTTGGTGAATCCCAATTGTCATACGGATGCATTTCATTCATAATCATTACCAGAGTTGTTTGGCAAGACACTCTTTTGGGGGCGTACATTAGTCAAGCCTTGCGCTAAGCAATTGTAACATTATTTTACGTGACTTGATGGTCATGCATGATAGATACTGTGTAGTCGATAAAACATTTACATAAACCTATGATTTCTCACCAACATTATTGTTGACCGTTATTAGCAATGTATTTTCGTAAATCGAGGCATATTCATCATGACATGGTTTAGGGACCTACACTTTGAGTCATGGGCGTCGACTTACATTTTGTACTTTATGGCACTTTATTCAAAACATCGTTTGGATTTGTAACATATTTGTACTTCCGCAAACCTTGTAAACCTTTTGGGACCGATGTTGTACTCTGAATGTTTTTATGAAATATCCAACGATGTGTTTTAAAACGGCACTTTAGGTCGTTCAATATAACTGTGATGTGGTGCTATGTCGGCCAATCCCCAGAATTCCATTCGCCGCAAAAATGTAAATTGGGGTGTGACATTGGTACCAGAGCTACAGATTATAGAGAACTAGGTTGCATCATTGACCCTAGACTATAACTACATTATCATAGCATCTCATCATTTCATCATAAGTGCATGTTCACTTTGCATGTGAATTATATGCATATTTTTTCGAGTTATTTACTTTCATTTCAAAGCGGTTGTCACATAGATGCCTTCAAATACCCATCCCATTATTATTTTTCTTTCTCCTCATACTCTAACGTGGAAAAATTCTTTGTCATTCCCTATCGCGATTTTCACATCAATTGACTCTTCACCGATAACGTTAAATACCGAGATAAACCTTTTAGGAGGACGAAGTTACACCTACACCATCACGATCACTATGGATTCACTGTAAGATCGGGACAATTTTATCACTCTTGGGACAGATCATACCATTGGGTAGAATTTTTAGGCTTAGTCCTAATGAACCTATTTTCTTAACTCGTCACAAGGATTCCATTATCATCATTGTCATTATTTTCATCATCATTATCATTTCGAGCACCATCCGTACCATTACATCTCATACTCGATACTCATACACCGACTTGCTTGCGGAAGCGTGCATGATTTGACACACCATTACCATCTACTACTAAGACTATAGACACTACACCATCTCATAGGTTTGAGGACTACGAGAATTTTAGGGCTATGGTTGCTAGACCGCCTACTACTCCTACACTTGAGACATGATTAGACCACCAACAAGAACAGATAATAAGTACCTTCCTAGCTAATGTAATCCTTATCATTTATTATCTCTACGATAATCACCACCTTGTTTATTTCATTCCTTACTCCAATTGCCCATTTTTCCATCATTTCACATAATACATCACTATCTTACTAGGGGTTAGGCCAACTTTATTCTCGACCAATTAGTAGACTATTACTACTCGATAAGGTTCTCCTATGTATCCTACAAACCATCCCACAAATTTTATTCCAAATTATCCTGCTACTATTTCATGAAATTATTTCACTTGATTTTATTTCGAACTATTTTATCACCATCTTAGAAACGTTGTTTCATAAAGTTTTAACGCAAGTTGTTTTACTACCAACTTATTAATTAGTTTCAGTCATTTTATCAACTATTTAATATCCTCATGCGAGATGATTTTCATGTTACTCCTCAAAAATCATCAAGCTATTATCTTACAAAACAAAACGTTGAATACCAACTATTTGTCCTACATTCCCTCTTATGAGATAATAAACTTCATCGTTATCTAACACAAACTGCTTTCAAATATTTTACCGATCATTTCATCTTACTCCTGTACCATTAAACCCAAAATTTACGACTTTAATAACACTTTATAAACAATGACCTTATTGATACCTTGCAAACTATTTTCCCATAGTATGATAAACCGATTAATCTGCTATTATTTTATAAAACAACAAACAATTGCAATAGCAAGTTACAAACTATATTACAAATCTTTCCCGCAAGTAATATTGGGTCTTATAAACTATTTTACCCTTTTGGTGAGCTATTTTAGCCAATGCGATTTAAAAATCATAAAACTTGGTACGTTTACCTCCCAGGACTATTCCTTTACTTTAAATGACTATTATATTACCAACCTCTAAACCATATTAATATTAATTGAATTACTAAATTTCCTATTATTTGACAAACGATAAATTGTTTTTCTTGTAAGCTATTTTACAAATCATTTCACGAGTTATGTTATAATCTAAATTGTGTCTTACCAAAATATTTCACTACCATTGTTAAGCCGTTTTCTATCACTATATAAGCTATTTTAAAATCACCTTAACAAATTGTTACTTTTACACCAAGCCACAACTAAGATTTATTATTAAACTGTAAATGATAAAAATGTTCCTTTGTTACTCAATAAAGTGGTTTTACAAACCTTTTCATAAACTTTACTGTAATTTTCTTACAAACTATTTATTCTTGTTTGAAAACAAAGTTCTATAATCAGATATACCGTGCATAAACATTTCCTTCTGATAACACTCTATAGATGCTTACGTCGCTTATCTCTCACTCAACCAATAAGTTAGGATTTGACGAGTGACCTTTTTAGGAAAGACTTCCTATACCATATGTGAGGAGGATTCCTCGATACAAGAAAACAATGAAAAGATTTTGGAATTTCCAGCAAGGACTAGAACTAGATGGTAGGATGATTCAAAACTCAACAAAAATCTTAAGACATCACGAGATATTCCGAACCACTATTTTGAATTAGAATCCAAACTCTATCATTTCAAAAGTGCTAGCTAGACCGAGTTACGGGATTTAATACGAAGTAAATACCCATGAAGCAACACTATAGGGATATACCAAGTCTTCTATCTGAGGCTATAGAACATTCTATTAAACATGACCTCAACAATATGTGAACTTCCCTACAATGAGTGTCCCTTAAAGGAAAATTTGGTTAAATTAAGGCTATCGATATAAACTTCCCCTAAGGCATTGTGTTCTCTAGAAATTCCAAGTAACCTCACTTTCATATCAAGGGATGCCACAGGTTTGAACATGTCGGACAATCAATGACTCCCCATCTACAAGCGAAACCGTAACAAACATTCTTCGACATAGTTTGAGATGATACCTATCTTCTTGCTAGCATGATAGCAATATTAGGGATGAACTACATTTGAAGCACTTACAACACCTCATAACCCATCTTTCGAACCCGTCGATCATTTTGAAAAATACCCTCAAACTTACCACCTTCTATCATTTCTCTTTAGAGCGCCTATTTTAATATAGGATTTGACACGCTCTCCTTTCCTTTTATTTGAAGAGTTATGGCGCCAAGAGAGCTCCACCGCCGACACAAGCCGATATCCAAAAGTATATAAAGGATTGTATAGCTAGGGAACTAGAGAAAGAATGGGCAACGATAGGCTGCCTGCTGCCACGCCGTTTAGACCACGGCCGGCATCGAATCGCTAGGCATGCTACTACTACAGAGTTGCAGGAGATTCGAGAGTTCGGTGGTACATACATGGACTTTAAGAGCAGTGACCCCAAGTTCAGAGGCAGAAGGAGCCATTACTATGATCCGTTGGTTGGAAAGGATCGAGTTGTTATTTCTTATATGCTTAATTGATTGCCAGGATCGCAAGGTGAAATTTGCTACTAGTACACTCTTGGATGAGGCAATGTTATGGTGGAATCATTATGCACAGCCCATTGGTATGGAAAATGCTTATAAACTCTCATGGGATCAATTCAAGAGATTGATGACTAAGAAGTATTGTCCGCCCAAGGAGATGAAGAAATTGAAAATGGAATTTATTGGGCTAGTGACCGTTGGATATGACATTGAGACCTACATCAAAAGGTTTCAAGAGTTATTGTCGCTTTATGTCCATATATGGTTATGGACAATGAGAAACCTTGGAAAGTTTCATTGGAGGACTTCCAAAATGCATTCAAGGAGAGGTAGCCTCTTTCGATTTGCAAACAATTGAAGAGACCATCAAGATAACTCAATTACTCATGGCTCAAGTTGTGAAAAGGGAAAACATTATCAACAATAACCACCACAACCATAACAACAACCAAACTAACAACAACAAAAGGAAATGGGAGAATGACCAGGGAGGTTATAACGACAACAACCAAAGCTGTAACACTAACCATCACCAACAACAAAGTAGAAGACAAGAAGCCGTGGTTCAAGTTGCTGCACCAACAAAGGAAAGAACTTATATCGAAACTTGCCACGATGCCATCAATGCACTCTACATCATAATGGTCCATGTGGTATATGCTTTAACTGTCAAACAGGGGACACCTTGCTAAGGACTGCAAGGGAAAAAGATATGTTGGGGCTAAACCACTATGTAATCGATGTAAGTATCATCACACGGTCCTTGCCCCGCCAAGTGCAAATAATGCCAAAACCGACATCTAGCCAGGATTGTAAAGGCAAAACTATAATTACATGTTTCATGTGGAGAGCAAGGACACTATCGAATAAATGTCCTCAAAACCAAGGTCGCAAGTTGAAGGTGCTCATGGATTAGAAAAGGAGAAGCTCGTCAAGGTACCAACGACTAAAAGACTCAAGAAGATCGGAAACTAGCAGTCTTATTTCTCCTTATGTATTATGTCGTACTAAGTTTATGTTTTCATCGTATCCGAATCTTTATAACCTAAGATGTACTACTTTTGATAAACCACTCGTTGTAAAATATTCTCATCTATCGTACTTTATTTCCTTTCGATTCGATATCACTTTCGAGAATGTTACTTCTTTTTACTTTATCGACCATTTTAACGACACGGTTTAAATCTTTGTAAGCATCGAGTTATAACAACTAAACCGAACGTCACATCATCGTTCCTTAATTATACATAGCCTAGCTAACTATGTCTAATTCTGGAGGGATCATGTTAGGTTGGGAGCAGTTATTTATAAATCTTAGTGCAAGCAAAATCTTCACATGTTCAAAGGTCAAAGTATTACTCATGCGAGATTTACCCAATACGATGTTTAGTACACTCTCAATCATCATCGCACAACCGTAACGACACTTCTCCATGTTTTCTTCCTTCGATATGCATCACAAACTCAAAAATTCGATAGACCTAACAACGATGAATTCGTGGACTGAATTCCCTTTTTGGATGGGCGAATGTGACAACCCGTACTTTCGGTCATTTCACACATTACGTTCATGTCTCATTATTTCAACATTTATAGTAAACTTGGTTTACTTGTTTCAAATTCAGGCGTAACCTTGGGAGGTTTAGCTGCGAATTCATGATCATGACATCACGTATATTTCATATGGACTAAGATTAGTCTACATTTCATCGACATCATTTGCATCATATCAATTCATTCACGACATTTCATTTCATATTTTACGCGTAATTTTTATATTTAATAATCTTTATCGCGTGAGTTATTATTTTAACATTTAACCCGTTACTTTCAAAATGATCCCTTTAATATTTTTAAACTTACATTTAGTTTATAAAAACTATATTTTTAGTTTTCCTAGTGTTTCAAATTTATTTGATATATTAATCGTTAACGTTTAATTATTACGTCGTTTTTCTTAAAAACTACTCGATAATTATTTTATCACCCAAATTTTACAAGGAATGTATTTTTACAATTTTTATGATATCATTATACTTTACTTTAATCTATTAAAAACTTACTTGTACCAAAAATCTTCATTTATCATTACTTATACATTTGTCAAAAATTACACAAGTACACAAAGTTTATACAAGTTTAAAAAAAAAAAAATATATATATTGATTCCTCCCCTACCCCCAAGGAGGGTTAGTAATAAATGTGATATGGTTATTTGATTGTCTAAAATCTTACATTACATAAGTCTTACACTTCATCTTTTTTTTCTCATTCATGTATCACTAATAATTCACAAGAGTTAGCAAAGTTTCTCTCCTCTCTTTTGGTTCTCCATAAAACCGGCCATATCAAGAAGAGCTCAAGGGATCAAAATTTTTATCAAGCTCAAGTGTTTATACAATCTAGTATATACTCTATATAAGGTTTTGAAATAAAAACCAAGAGTATTTAGGCTAATCCTTGTTACTTTCACCTCTTCATTATCACTAGTAAGCATATTTTTATCATTTTCATATTTCCTTTTCATTTTCATATGTTTCTTTTCATTTTTGGAGCTTATATGCATGATATGTGATTTATACCATTTTATTTCATGATTTTAGAGTTATATATACATATTGGTCATCCTATAATTATCCCCTTGGTATTGGTTGGTCTTGATGATGTCTAGGAACCCATGACACCCTAAGAAGGTGTATGGTAGGATTAGATTAGTTTTGGAGTTGATTTGAAGGGATTAGAATAAGTTTTGTCCGAGAAAAAAACTATTTTCGATAAGTATATATAGTGTTCTGTCCTTGTTTTGATTTTCTGGAAAATCCGACAGTTGGTACTAAACTTTGGCCTTGATTTTTAGCAAATATACTTTAAAACTAACTGCGTCAGCTTGAACGGAATAAAACGGACTTATAAACTAAGAAGTTATGGATTTTACAAGTTTGACGACGAAATATACTATTTTCAGAAATTTCAGCAACATGTTTTTACCTTGTACGTGTCAAAATGAGCCTTAAGCTTCACAAATTATTTCGACTTCTCAAAAATATATTAGTTTACTTCAATACTAAGCTAAGGACATATTAAACGTAGAAAACGGATTTGAAACGACAAAGATATGCACTTTTTCATAAACTTGCCGTAACTAATTTTCTGCACACAATTAGCCAAAACCACCATCTTTAACCCTTATTATCTTTGTGTTCGAGACCTTTTGGACGAAAACTCCTGAACCGAAACTTTTAGATATCGATACAAATTTTCCAAAACAGTCGATTTCGTTCTCTAACGATCGACGTGACATCATTTTAATACTACTAGTTTTCCAAAGCCATTTTTGTTAATTTCATGATTTTTCCGACGACATTGTTTTGCGACTAAAAGTGGTAATTTCTCTAAAAATCATTATAAAACCATTGTAGGATGACATTTTGACGTTAAAACATGTAAAGTGATTTTTGTTTGGTCAAGGCGTCAAAAGAGTATTTTTCGACGTCGAGTAATATTTTCAAAAGGTTGTAAATGGTATAAATAACATATCAAGTGCATGCATAACATTACATTGCAATTCATGACATATCATATCATTTGATAATAGGTCCCGTTGACGATTACATTAAACTCAGTACTCACTTTTGCCGTATTCCAGCTTTATCCAAGTGAGTTTTCATAGCCCCGCTTTACATGCTTTTTACATTATTTCAAACCTACGGGAGAATACATTGCATAACATTTTATTTACGATACCAAGTATGTTAAATACATTTACATTGCTTGAGTTACAAAGTTGCCGGTTAAAAGTCCCCATTTCAAATGCATGAGCCGTTAATTTTGGAAAGCGTGTGTGAGTGGATAGATCTATCGAGGGTGACTCCTCCATCCGGGTTGGTGAATCCCAATTGTCATACGGATGCATTTCATTCATAATCATTACCAGAGTTGTTTGGCAAGACACTCTTTTGGGGAGTACATTAGTCAGAAGTCATGCGCTTAAGCAATTGTAACATTATTTTACGTGACTTGATGGTCATGCATGATAGATACTTGTGTAGTCGTATAAAACATTTACATAAACCTATGATTTCTCACCAACATTATGGTTGACCGTTTTAGCAATGTATTTTCAGGTAACTGAGGCATATTCATCATGACATGGTTTAGGGACCTACACTTTGAGTCGCGGCGTCGACTTACATTTTTGTACTTTATGGCACTTTATTCAAAACATCGTTTGGATTTGTAACATATTTGTACTTCCGCAAACTTTGTAAACCTTTTGGGACCGATGTTGTACTCTGAATGTTTTATGAAATATCCAACGATGTGTTTTTATAAACGACACTTTAGGTCGTTCAATATAACTGTGATGTGGTGCTATGTCAGTCAATCCCCCAGGAATTCCATTCCGCTGCAAAACAGGTAAATTAGGGGTGTGACAAAGGGTATCACGAAAATCTAAAAAGCCGTTTATAAAGTATGCTAAAAGATAAACGTTAGTCGATAAGATTAGGATATCGGATTTCCATCAGCAACGATCATGAGACTCGAAAGGGAGAAAATGACAAACTTCGAGCACGAGAATCTTCATATCGGGAACATCCTACACAACATCACAAACAACCAAACACGAGAAATCGAAAGGCACCCTTCGCGCCACTTATTAGAAAATAGAAAGAAGAGAAAGATAAGCATGGGGTGCCTCCCACGCGCCATACTGTTTTTGATCACCGAAGTCGCTAGCCTACTCGCCCCGAATTCATTTGTCCTTGGGAAGAAAGTGGTAGAGATACTAGGTCAAAACGGTGTTCTTCATTCCCGAAGGAATGAAACTGGGTGGGTCGGGAGGGAAAGAAAGTGTCGGGCTCAAGCACATTAAGGTTAAATCCTCCCGAACTCACAAAAGGTTTTTCAAGAAAGATCGATCCATCATCCGGCGGTTTTGCAGGTGGACGAAAAGATGACGGATCAAGATGAGAATACTCCAAAGGAGAAGGGAGTCCATGGTACAAAGAGGTGAATTTCAAAGGTTCAACAATGAAGGCATCCAAGATAGGATCCTTTGTCCGAATAACTTTGGTGATAAGAATGTACTCTTCAAGAGTATCCCGATTAAAAATCTTGTCCTCGAAAGGAACGAAATCAACGTGATCATCCACGTGAAAATCCTCACGAGAAGAGGAATCACTCTCTGATAAAAATGTGGAATCTCTCAATCAACAAGCTCATCAACAAATCTTAACTTCCTTATCTTCTTAGGGAAATGGATCATCATATTCGCTCTCTTTATTTTCGAAAGAATGGAGTCGGTGGGAGCAAGTTCATCGGTGAACTTCTCAAAGTAAATCGACGGATTTTGATATAACAAATATTCAATTTCGCTGTAAGTCCTCGAAAATCAAAGATATCATCCACTTCCAAGAGGATCCATGCGAGCCAGTTCATCGGCGAACTCCCGAAAGTAAATTAATGGAAGAATCCTTGAGCTCTCGGGCTCAAGGATTAAAAGACGGCTTGACTTCTTGAATAACTTTTCGCAATCTCGTAAAGCATTTGTTCAATCAAACGAATATCTCCTTCGATATCAATATTAGCATTATCAATTTCCGGTGAAACTGAATCACTTTTCAAATAAGCCTCAATTTCTTTCATGATAGAATCATCTTCCTCATATTGAGTATGGGAAGGAATATTAGAAGAAGAAATGGGATTGCCACTTAAAATAAACGCGGTGTTTTTAGGAACAAGATCAATCCGATACACAGAAATCGGAGGTGGGACAAGTGGTGTGCTCTTCGAGCTAGCATTTTCCACCACAACCGTAGTAGTCTCCTTTTCTAGTTTCTTCTTTTGCTCAGTACGTATCGTAGACAAACTTTTAACCGTGAAACGTGAAAGATCAAATCTCGATGTCTTAGGCCCAACTTTTTGAACAACCTGAGGTTGGACGCTTTTGGTACTCCGCTATCGTAGGAATTCGCGGGTCCTTTGTCACCCCTGGTAACGATTTTGGCCACATCATATTGTTTGGTAAAAGATTTGGAAGTATTGTTAACATTAAACGTGACGGCTTCTTTTCCAACTCTTAAAGTTATTTCTCCTCCATACACATCAATCAACGCATGTCCCGTTCTTAAGAAACTCCTTCCGAGAATTAAAGGTACTCGAGGATCGGCATCAAAATCGACTACAACGAAATCAGCAGGAAAATCAAACTCCCCCACTTTGACAAAAACATCCTCGCTATACCCTTTGATGGGTCGTGAGTACGATCGGCTAGCTCGAGTCATACATTGGGTAAGTGGGGCAATGAAAGCTTATCAGAAATTGATTTCTGCATCAAATTGATACTCAAGATCGCCAAGGCGGAGTAATGAATTCCTTGAAAATCACACGGAATGAGGAACTTGCCGTCACCTAACTTTTCGGAAGTTTCTTGAGAATAACCGCCTAACAATTCTCATTTAAAGACGTTTTTGCCAAATCAACAATTTTCTCTTTGTTACTTAACATTCCTTTTAGCGTCGAAACAAACTTAGGCATGAGAAGAAGAGCATCCGCTGGCTAATTTCAAGTGAAGATCTTGAAATATCTGAAAGAATTTTTCCATTTGAAGATTTGCTTGTTCACGCGCTTGCTTTGATCATTCATCCTTGACGTACGAGTGTTGTTTTAGGCTTTTTAGCATTATCCGAGCATCCTGGTTCGAAGTTTGACAACCGTGGGTTGACATTCTCGATCTCCTTATCAGAGGAAGCACCGGGTCCTTTGTCACCCCAGCCTCACGTCTACCACAACTGCATCGGAGAAGAAGAAATAGTGGTAGGAACCGTGGTCCATCGTAAGCAACACCACTTCGGTAGTGATAGCTTTCATGTCACCTCTCGGTTAGGAATAGTATTACTCTAAGAGAACTCGAGGGTTGAGAATAAGACGTAGAAGGTTGATTAGCTTGAAAGAAACTAGCCATCATATCCTTAATTTCTCTCATATTCTTGTTATTCAGAACTTCCATGTCTCTTTGAAACTCGTCCTCATGCCGTTAATTTGAGTTTGCAAATTTTGATGGTACTATCCGAACTCTTCATGTAAGATAGGAACTCATTGTTCGGAACGACTTGATATTGTTGTTGAGGAGGTGGTTGATAAACTTGAGAAGGAGGAGCTTGATAGTTTTGATTACCATGACTAAGATTGGCTCCTCGGTTTTGATTGTAAGATTGGTTTTGATAACGGTTTTAGTTTTGTTGAGGAACGGTGCAAAACCGGTGGTCCCATTTGGTTGGCACGGTATCCTTGGTTCTGATTTTGAACCGGATTAGCAGAGGCGACGGAAGCATTTCGGAGATCGCCATCGGTGGCTTGACAATTATAATACGGATGAGGACCACCGCACAACACATGTTTCGGCCACGGCTTTGACGGATTCGATTTCGATTCTTAAACTCTCTCATCGAATTAATAGCATGAGTAAGGTCACAACCCCACTCAACTCACCTCGAACGTAGTTATCATTGGTAGCAATCTTAGAAACAACCGGACGGTTCCTAGATGAAGAAACTTTTGACTTATTTTCGATAATCATTCTAATGTCGGTGGGCATACGACTCAAGATATTACCACCGCGGCCGCTAGTTAATCTTCTTGATCGGACGGCGTTAGAGCATTATAGAACGTATCAATCTGATGGAGATCGGTAAAACCGTGATTCGGGCATTTACGTAAAAGTTCCTTGAATCTATCCCATGCTTCTCCAAAACTCTCGTCAAATTTTTGTTGAAAATTTATGATTTGATTTCGTAACATTGTTATTTTTGCCGGAGGAAAGAATTGGTTCACAAACTTCTTAGAAAGATCTTCCCATGTTGTGATGATCGATTGAGGTCTTTTTCAGCCAAGTCCGCTGCCCCTCAAGGGAAAATGGAAACAATCTCAACTTAACTGACTCATGAGTGACGCCCCGAAAGTTAATTGTAGAAGCAACTTGATTAAACCAACGGAGGCACCTCCTCATGATCTAAACCACAAAAGGTTTATTAGACACCAATTGTATTAGATTCGCTTTTAGTTCAAAATTTTCAGTGTTAATTGGTGGAAGTACGATAGCATCACCGTAGCCGTCTACGGGAGCTTGAAGTAACTCGTTCATCGCTCGAGTGTCCGCCATGACGGGTTCTTCAATGATAGTACGTAACTCGGCACGCGTCTATTCTCGATTACGTCACGCCGTGATTGAGAGCGAGTGCGCATGCACTTAAAAACCAAGTCAATTAAAAGAAACCGATATTCGAAAACACATTGAACTTAAACCAATAATCCCGAGTGAATAAATCACCTCTACAAGACAAACGCAAGCGAGCGAGAAGCTTTGTAGGTCGGCGCAAGCTTATTAAAACCCGCTTTACAGCCGCAATTTAATGTCAGCCGCCCTTATACCCACCACACAGTTTTGTTTATCCGATAGAAGTAAATAAATCCACAAGCGACACAAAGGCAAGTTTTTGATCTTTTGTTCGGGAACTTATAATGATAACACCTCCGTTGAGAATGTTATATACTTGGTATCTTCTATTTATTATCAAAAGCAAAGAGAAAATCTTTTGTATTTTTAATTCGATATATATATAAAAGAAAAAGGAAAATATTTTTTATTTTTTTTTATTTTTATAAAAATAGTAACTTCAATGAATGAAGGATCTCAAGTCACTAATCGACAAACTTCAAACGATATTGTCGCGGACACAACTCCCCGCGAAGCGCCAAAATTTGATATAAGGTTCAGGGGTTATGTGTGGGGATAAATCCTTAATATCAATATCAAAAATACTCACGATGATAGATTCAAATTCTCTTAGGAAAAAGAATAATAAATCAATCCCGTGTGTGATCGTAGTACGGATTAGTCAACCCGAATCGTTTTCCCAACGAGGCGTGAATTGCCAACGTCGTTCTTAGTTTGGATTTTATGCTTGATGATATGGATTATAGATTGATTATTAACTACGGGAATGGGAAAGAAATCTAAGTTACGGGAAATCCTAAACGCGATCTAAAATAAAACGTAATTAACAAAACGCGATTAAATATGCAACTACGTCTAAACTATATCCTAAGAATGCCTAAATTTACTTTTACTCTAAAAATGTGATTAGAAAACTATTTTAGGATTAAAACTATTTTTTTTGGAATTTTCTAGAATTTATAAAAATTAAAAACTAATTTAAATCTATTTTAAACTAATTAAAATTGTGAAAAATATCAAATAAAGGGGGAAAAATTTGGAAAAATCTTTTTTTATACTTTTTATATTTATCTTAAACTAAGAAAATTGGAAAATTATTTTTTGGAACTTTTTCTCAATTAATTGTTATTAAAGCTAATTAAAAATTGATTAAAATCTATTTAAATTGAGAAAAATAGTAAATAAAGACCAAAAATTATGAAAACTTCAGGAAAATTCTAAAATGATATTAAGATTCTAAGAAAATGAAAAATCACAAAGCTATGTATGAGATTAATGAGTCACTGTGTAACTGATTATCAAAATAAGCTAGAAAAATAAGCAAACAAGCTATAAAGCTAACCAAACAGTGACTAGAGCTAATGTAGGCTAAAATAAGCTAATTTCTACAGAAAGTACCTATTCCAAACAAGCCTAAAGCTCAAATCATGAAATAAGCCAACCGCTTATTCCACCAATTCGAAATAAATACCCTACTGTTTCTAATGCACATGGCTTATCCAATAAGCCAAACCCAAAACTACTTATGCAATCCCTACACACCACCGGCTAGCTACAAATAACCAAAATACGCACCTAACTCTCTGAATTGAAGCTAATGCAACCATCGAAGATTGCCCGATTCACACTTAAGTGTGAATGAGGGCATATAAGCTAAAGTACTAGCTTATTTGAAGCTCAAGATGAAGTTTAGATTTGACAAAAGTGTTTATCGATCTAGACCAAGTGAAAATCAAGTTTCCAAGGTTTTAAAAACTGAATCTCAAAGATGAATTAGAAACTTGAATCACAAAGTTTTGTTGAAAACTGCAAGTGACAGATTTGACTTTTTAAGAATACAACTAAACTTTGACCAAACTCAGTTTTAATCCAGAATTATGAAATGATTATGATGATATAACTAATTATGATAAATCTAAGCTAGATCTACCAATTTCAAACCACTTTGCAGCTAATTACTACTACTGATTTCAACAGTAGCAGACACAAGATCAGTTACACTATGATTTTGACTTAATGAGAGTTTTGATGCAATGTAAAGGTCTAATATGAATGAATTAGACCTAAGAAGACTAATAGCAGTAAAACTAAACTACAGAATCAATCCTAAGCTCAAAAACTGATCCCATCCAAACACTCTTTAAGCTAATCGAATTGAGGTTTAAAAACAGATAACTACTATATCAAACCAAACTATCATGAAACATAGATCAAACAAGCACCAATTAACACTAAATAAGAGATTCAAACCACAGATTCAATAACCAAATGTGAATAACAGAAATGAGTACTTACAAGATAGCCTAGCCACTATGGCTTGCACTTTGATGAAATAGAACCACTAATCCTAATTAACCCCTAACCTATTCCAAACCAGCTCAGATCTCAACCCAAAACAAGCTTCATAACCATACCAATCAGCATCCAAATTCAAAGAAACCGTAACCAAAGACTGTAGCATCCGATGTAACATGAGATTTTGTGATTTGAGATGTAAAACAAGTACAAGCTCACTATAAGCTACTAGAAGCTTAAATGAACTATTGAAACAGTAAATTAGTACAGGATTAATCCTTAATACAGATCTAAAGTGATTTTTTATTTTTCAATGATTTATTTGATTTTTTTTGTATTTTTGAGATTTAGATGATATGAAATCAATCTTAATAATACTATAATAAGCACTAAAATAAGACAATAAGCAGTTTTAGATTATGAGAAACTTAAACAAACAATTGCAAGTGAAAACTAAATTCTATTAATAAGAGAAATGTTGAGTACAAATACGAATTACAAAAGGATTTAAAACATTTGAAATGCAAATAACTACTACAACTAAAGCTAGAGAAAGAAAAATACAGAAATTAAGACACTCCTTGTGAATGAATATGAGGGTCTATATATAGCATGAGCTTGAGGTGAGAAGCTTCTCGAATCCTTCAATTTGTGCTACTTTTGAGCTCCTTATCACCCTTGGATTGAATCCCACACACCTCCTTCTCATCACAACCCTTGGATCATATCTGATGACATGTAACCACCAATGGAGAGCCAAGTGTCCAAGAGCACGGATGGATGAAGTGTCATTCCCTTTGTGTCGTGTGTCAGTAAAGTACGAAAGTACCCTTAATTGTGGTAATAATTGGATAATCACACGGGTGGGTAAATTAGGGTTCATGTAACCTGGGTTTGGGTAAAAGGGGTAAATGTGCGTTTAATAATGGTTTTTTTTTATATTGTATTTTGATCGTTTGACGGGTAATAAATGGGTTGACCGGGTTTATCGAGCGGGTTGGTTTGGTTTTCGGCGTAATATACTAAACCGTAGAGATTGTTTAAGGATTGGGCTTGGGTAAATACTTTGGAAGCCAAGTTTTAAGTATTGTTTTGGACTAAGGAGTGTAAATGTAATCCAAGTAATAGTTTAGGGACCAATCTTGTACAATTCGAATTTCCAAGGGACCACAAGTGTAATTCTGACAATCTCATCAAGGACTAATCATGTAAAGCTCAAATAATCCAAGGGTGCATTCTTGTAAATTCTTGAAACTTCAAGGATCAAATATGCCAAATGCTCAAAGTGCAGGGACTAAATTTGACTTTTCTTCAAACGTTTCTGAAACTTCAAAAATCATTCTTTTGAGAATAAAATCTTTCCAAATGCACAATCATGACCTTCCAAAACAACAAACTCTCTTGATCTCTCGTGCTGATTTACATTTGATTTGGATCCTTTTGCGTGTTTTTGCATATCCCAGACCTGCACAAGCACAAACTCAAGAAAACCACAAATATTAGCAATAAACGGCTTTTCCTTGGTTGTTTTGGGTCAGTTTTGATAATGAAAAGATATGTGAATAAGCACATATCAATGATTACTCTAGGTATACATGGACTAAATTTTTAAAGAACAAAACTGAAATGTTTAATTACTTTGAAATATTGAGTAAGAAAATCCAAAGACAACTAGGAAGTTCTATAGTGTCTATTAGAATGGATCATGGTAGGGAATTCGATAATGAAGTGCAATTTGGAGCTTTTTGTGACGCTAATGGCATTACTCACAACTTCTCGGTTCCTCGCACTCCACAATCGAATGTGGTAGTTGAAAGAAAGAATAGAACCCTACAAGAAATGAGTCGCACAATGCTTAATGAGCAATCCATACCTCAAAAGTTTTGGTGCAATGCCGTTGATACTTCAACGTACATACTTAATCGAGTCTTAATTAGACCATTCTTAGGTAAAACTCCATACGAGTTACTTTGGGGCAAAAAGCCTACGTTAAATCACTTTAGAGTCTTTGGTAGCAAATGTTTTCTTCTTAACACTAAAGATTACCTTACAAAATTTGATCCTAAATCAACCAAAGGTATCTTTTTAGGTTACTCTCCTAATAGCAAAGCTTAAGTCATATTAAATAAAGAAAAAATGAAGGTAGAAGAGTCATTAAACGTAAAATTAGATGAAAGTCCACCCAAACCCTCTCCACCTCTTGTCGATGACGAGGATGTTGAAAGTGAAGCTATAGTAATAAAGAAAAAGGTAAATGAAGAAGAAGAAGAACCTTTAAATAATGAACTCATAAACATTAAAGAGTCCAAAGATCACCCCATAGATAAGGTCATAGGAAATTTAAACGAAAGAACCTTGAGATCTCAAGTCCAAAACCAAAGTAGCCTATTTTGTTTTGTTTCAAGCATAGAACCTAAGAATACACAAGAAGCCATAAAAGATGAAAGTTGGGTAATGGCAATGCAAGAAGAGTTAAATTAATTTGTTTCTAATAATGTTTGGACACTTGTCCCTCCACCTAGTAATCAAACCATAATAGGAACCAAATGGGTTTATAAAAACAAGCTAGATGCAAACGGAGTAGTGTCTAGAAACAAGGCTAGACTCGTTGCTCAAGGGTATAACCAACAAGAAGGAATAGAATTTGATGAGACCTATGCTCCCGTGGCTAGATTAGAGTCTATAAGAATACTTCTTGCTTATGCTTGTGCTAATGATCTTAAGCTTTATCAAATGGATGTCAAAAGTGCTTTTCTAAATAGTTTTATTAATGAAGAAGTATATGTAGCTCAACCTCCGGGCTTCATTGATTTTGAAAAACCTAGACATGTGTACAAATTAAAGAAAGCCCTCTACTGTCTTAAACAAGCTCCAAAATCTTGGTATGATAGACTCAAGTCATTCTTAATCAAACACAACTACACCATGGGGTTAGTTGATAACACACTTTTTACTAAGAAAAAGGAGTCACATATAATCATTGTCCAAATATACGTAGATGATATTATATTTGGATCCACTTGTCAAGACATGTGTGATGATTTCTCTAAAATCATGCATGATGAGTTTGTGATGAGTATGATGGGAGACCT
>OU343220.1:57538709-57588262 GCA_910596185.1 Chrysanthemum makinoi
AGCATACAAATCCCAGTACCTGTCTGCGATTTGGTTAACTTTTTCACACATTCTGTGGAATCAGGGTGTTGGAAGGTGTCATCAAGCATGCCAAGGTGTTCGTACCATAGAGCCATACGGAAACCATGGACTTGACCACGTGCTGGTTCACGGGTAGCTAGATGGTATGGTTGGTATGCTCCCATGGCTATTTCGGAGTCTCGAGCACCGTCCATTGATCGTTGGTTGATGTTGGCCGATTCGACTATTATGTACTCGTCATCAACTGTAAAAATGGAAGGTGAAACATAACCACGAATTAAAAAAAAAATTAACAGTCACAAAGTGAGACTGAAAGCTAAGATGATCAAAACAGGTAAATTCTGGTGAAATTAAGTTGGCCCGCAAAGACTCTTCTTGTATTATAACTTCAGAAAAATTCAATTATAAAAATATTAATATCTACGTTGAATATAAATAATTTACAAGGTTGTGAGCATTTGACTTTAATTTTGAAGATTTTTTACATAGTCGACCCATTTGACCTCCCGATTCCCAAGGAAAAAGAAAGTAAGATAATCTCTAGGGTCTTCCACGTGACCCTGGGCTTTTAAAGCCTGAACCATATCTTTATACATCATCTCCATAGTCCTCATTTTGCTTACACAATGTTAAACAGACATTCTTCCAATAATGAAATGTACCATTAGCAAGTTGTTAGGAATTAGAAATTCCAGGTATTAAAGAGTCGGTCACCTCAAGTATATGTAATCGTTAGAAAGCTCGTAGTCATAGTTATTTTAAGTTAAGTAGTATTTAGTTAAGTAACACCGTGGAGGACGGACGAGTCTTTACCCACTGTATGCCTGATCCACAGCCCGTTGTGTGGCGTTTTATTGTAAGACTATAAATACTCTCTACCTTCCATGGTAGAGAGTTGGAGCTCATAATATATCTTTCACTTTCTCTCACTAAGTTCCCTAAACCTCTAACTTTCTCTCTCTAGAATTCCATTCATACGCCACTTTGTGTTATGGTTTGATATGTATGTGAAAACTAATATCCTTCAATTGGTATCAGAGCCATGGTTAGATCATATCTTGCACATCTTTGAATTTCTAGTGGTTTTTAGGTGGTTTTTGAGTTTGAAAAAGTTTAGTGGTTTGTGCATCATTTGGTTGATTTCTTGTGTTAAAGCTTGGATTTTGTTAGTACTTTTATGTTTAGAATCATCACAAGTGTTTAGGTTTTCATTTGGTAAGCTTGAATCATCTTGGTTGGGTTGTTTTTGGATTGAAAAGTGATGTTTATGTGGTTTTTCTTGCTAGCGACTTGATATACGGATCTCTTTCTTCGTAGCGACTTGCTTCACAATTTTGTAGCGAGTTACAGTTTTGGAGCTAGCGACTTAGACCTAGCGATTAACATTACAAGTAGTGGACTCTCCACTACGGGTAGCGACTTGGTGGTAGCGACTTGGTCTGTAGCGAGTTGCTCTTTAGCGACTTGAATTTTTAGCGACTTGAGTAGCGAATTGCTGCCAAAATTTTGCTAGCGACTTGAGGCTTAGCGAGTTACTACTTAGCGACTTGCATTTGTCTAGCGACTTGGGACTTTAGCGACTTGGGGGTGTAGCGAATTAGGTGTTAGCGACTTGGTGCATTATCTTCTAGCGACTTGGGTGATTGTTTACGGTTTTCTCTTGATTTAGTAAAATCCCGTGAAAGAATCTACTTCCCGGTTTAATCATAGAGTTATAAAATCCCGTATAATCTGTTAACATGTCTACCAACGTTCCTACTATCATCTCCACTGTTGTCGAGGATGTTCAAGCAGCTGGTTCAGATACTCGTCCACCCATGCTTGACGAACCGACTACTAATCAGATTATACTGCCTTGGAAAGGAAAATGGTGTCAACATTCTCAAATCCATTGATGAAGGACCGTATCGAGTTGAGACGACTAGAGATGTACTTGATAATCTGAAGATGGAACTCGATTTACGGAATGGATAGACCAAAGATGTATGATGAGCTTGACGATAAGGAGAAAAAGAGATTCGATGCTGATATCGGGGCTTCTAACATTGTTCTTCAAGGTCTTCCTAAAGACATCTACAAGCTGATCAATCACAACACGAAGCAAAGGCGATATGGGATAATGTGAAGATGCTTCTCTCAGGTTCAGAATTAACTATGGAAGACAGAGAATCACAACTCTATGACAAATTTGAACACTTCAAGATGAAACCAGATGAGAGTGTCTATGAGTACTATGTGAGATTTCATAAGTTGGTGAATGACATGAGGAACATCGGAATGACTATGCCTAACATTCATTTGAACTCAAAATTTGTGAACAACATGAATCCCGAATGGCACAAGTTTGTCACCTCTGTGAAGCTCACTAAAGGATTGAAGAATACAAACTATGAGCAACTCTATGCCTTCCTTCTTCAGAATGAGAGACATGCTATGTTTGAAAAAATGATTCTTAATCAGTTCAAAACCAACCAGGGAGATACAAGCTCAACAAATGATTCAACTGCCTTTTACTCAAACATTGGGATTACCACCAAAGCTTCTCAAGTTGTACCGTTGGGCAATGGTAATCATAAACTCATTCCTGATCCAATGTTCAAACAAGCTGATGCTGATGCAGGCATAGGAAACTTCATCAATCAACTAGCACTTATGATAAGTCAATACATGAATTCTCTCCCACAAACCAACAACAACCTCAGAACTGCATCTAACCCACACAATCAAGCTACTGTCAGAGATGGGAAGATTGTTGTGCAACCAGTCGGAAAGACAGTATGATCAGGGAAGAGGTGGAGCTGGTAGGGGTTATGTTGGTAATCAGAATCGAGGAAGGAATGGTAATCAAGGTCAAGCTAAGCCAATCAAATGTTATAACTGTGGTGGTGAGGGACACATTGCAAGGAACTGCACATCTCCAAAACGCCCACGGAATGCCGATTACTTCAGAGATAAGATGCTTTGTACAAGCTCGGGATAATGGTCTTTGCTTTGGATGAAGAGGAGTTGTTGTTTCTTGCTGAGGGCAATGCCAAAACCTATGATGCAGATGTAGATGAGTAGCCAATTCAGGAGATAGGTCACAATCATCAGAATGCCTTTCAAGTCGTGATTGTGATGCTTATGACTCGATGTGGATGATGGACCTACTGCACACACATTTTTATGGCTAGCATTTCTCCAATGGTTTCTCCCAAGGTCTCTTCTTCACCACAAGCTGGCCTATCCAAAGACAAACTCATCTCAGAGGTATTAAAACTATACGATGATGCTTATGTACAAAAGATGCATGACAAAGTACAATCAACTGAAACTATTGAATCAAATATAGAAAATATGGGTAACATCAATGTTGTCCCATATGATCAATATGTGAAACAAAGTGAAAGTGAAGTTGTATCAAGTGATACATCTTCTGCAGTCAACAATGACTATGTTTTTGATGAATACACTGCATGTGCCCCTGATGAGTTTATTGCCTCTGAACTAAATGCCTATAAAGAACGTGTTGCAATCTATGAACAACGTGCTAAGTTTGAGTTGACCACTCGTGAGCAGGAAATGGATGACCAAATGCGTACAACTATTAGAAAAAGTAGGTTTAGAGAAGAAGTATTAAAACAAGAGTTAAACTCCTTACAAGAAAAGCTTTCTAAAACTGCTAAGCAAAAGCAAGAACTTCAAGAAAATGTTAAAATGCTTAAGCAAGAATTCAGTGCTAAGGAATCAAAACTTTTGAATGATTTTTCTAATCTAAAAACCTTGAAAAACAAGCTTGAAAATAAGTTGTACGTACAAGGAAATACCATTCAGACTGCTCACTTAATCACTAAGCATAGAATCTTAAGCGACAAGCATAGTGTTGGGTTCAGTAAATACCCAAACCCCTTAATCTAGGATTTGAATAGAAAATAGCCCAAGTATTTAATCCGAGCACTAATCAGGTCACTGAGTGCATAGCCTCTCAGTGAGTCATCTTCGGGATACCCAATACGAGGCGAAGGAGTCTCTCCACTCAAGAAGGCGGAACTTAAAGAGTTAAGACTGAGTCAAGAAGAAGATGATGGATTCAGTGAGTGATGACAATAACTCACTGAATCCCTAAGATTCCTCTCCAACTTCTTACACTGAAGACAAACTGAAGTAGAAGACTGAAGGATGTAAAGACTGAAGAAAGAGCGGACAAGGCAGAAAGTTTGAATCAGAGAAGACGAAGTCCTTATCAACCAAAGTCAACTTTCCCTGAATGGCAAAAGATCGGCTCTGTCATCACCGAGTTTAGGAAAGTAGTCTTGTCTCTTACCTAGAATAGTCTTTGTAAACAGAGACAAAATACATCAAGATTTTGTCTTCGTATGATGTCAGGTTTGTCACTTAGGAAAAAGTCAAATATCATACATGTATAAATAGCATAAGAGATGGAGTGAAAAGATTAAGCTTGTGAATTGTAAAACACACATACACGCAAGCCATCTTTTCACTCCTCCAAATACAACTTAGTTCTTGAGATAGCTCAGTGAGCTCTAAGAGTTGTGCTCAGACTTAGCCTGAGCTTAGAGAGGAATCACCCAACTTTGTCATTTCAATCCCAAGTACTATTCCGCAAGTACTTGGGTAACGTATTCTTTGTTGAATTATTTCTAATAAGAATATGACGTTGAAAATTACTAAGTGTGTTTTCTTTATGTTAATTTCAGTCATAGTTCACTTTTAACTTGTTTTAAAACTGCTTTTAAACGATAGTGAACGGGAACAACAAGTGGTATCAGAGCAAGGCTAATTATAAAACTCATTTTTTGGCCGCTCTAAAAGTTTTTAAATTAGGATCCTTAATGGTTGAAATTGATGTACCCCAACTAGTCGATAAAAAGGGTGGAGCTTATTCACTTTGCCCTAGACTTGAAGTTAGAAAATTCAACAAATGGAAAAAGCGAATGCTTTGCTATTTGATTGGGATGGAACCTTATTATATCAAGTGTATAAATGAAGGTCCATTTGTCCCAAAGATTGCTGAAGGGTTGCCCAAACCTGAAGCTCAGTGGACCCAGGATGAAAGGAGAGTGGTCAACCGGGACCAAAGACTCAAAAGTATCATAATATCTTGTCTTCCTGACGATATTATGGAGTCTCGTTATAAGTCGTAGTACTGCTAAGCAAACCAGGATGACCTAGTTCATAGTCATGAAGGACCATCGATACCAAGGAAAACAGGATAATGGACCGAAACTTGAGTATAACACCTTCGTGGCTAAGGACTTAGAAACTCTCTCTCAAACTTACACCGGATACAAAACTCTTTTAAATGAACTTTCAAATGATGGTGTTAAGTTGTCTAAGCATGAAATCAATGTTGGTTTTGTAAACAGTCTCTCTGAGAAGTGGTGGAATTTCTCTCAGGGACTCAGGAATGCTAATCATATCCAAAATCTTGAGCTTCCTGAAATTTATGGGAAATTTGTCTATGAGGAAAACCTCATCAACAGACGATACCCTCACTTAAAGAAGTCTCAGGAAGTCAAGAAGTCCCTGACCACTACCTCATCACCAATATCAACTGCTTTCTTTTCTAACAATGTAGTTCAAGATTTTCAAGAAAACTCGATGATGAGCCCGATGAGAGATCAAGTGAGGAGTACCTAAATGACCTGAATGTTGAATTTCAGGAAAGGGCACTCCTCGCTAACTCTCGAAGGTTTATAAAAAGAAACAAAGGTTTTTCAACTGCTAAAGCAATTGAAGACACTGAATGCTATAAGTGTCATAAAAGAGGCCATTTTGCAAAAGACTGCTTTTTCAAAAACAACTTCGAACCCTCTTACAAACCATCGGATCAAATCAGTCTTGAGATTTAGCAAATTTCAACCACAAATCTATCAGTCTCATCAAAATGTTCAAAACAAATCTGATCTTAACAAAACCATTGATTATGAAGCTAAGTATAAGAAAGCAAAAGCTAAGCTTGCATTGCTTGAGGCCATCCCTCGAAACAACAAAAATTGTTCAATCTGCAGGGTAAGAACAAAGGCCTTGTTCTTTGAAACCTTTGACTGGGACGAAGAGCCAATCTCATCGGATGATGAAATGGTACATGTCAGTGCTCTAATGGCTCTCTCAGAAGAAGACAAGCTAGCTGTTGGGAAGAATCATGCTAGGAACGGGGAATGGGTCAACATCACAATGAAGAAGGTAAACACTTTACTTTCTATGGATGATGACTCGATTGGCCTTATATGAATTATCTTAATATTGACCTTAAGTTTGTAGAAGAGCAAAGACTGAATCTTTTTTCTAAGTACAACAAGTTAAGTTTTGAATTGAATAAGTGTAGGGATGAATTGCTTATTTTAAAACAAGCTAAGCTTGAGGTTGTCACTTTGCAAATTCAAAACACTGAACTAGTTAAAAGAAATCGGAATCTTCAAGATGAACTTAAAAAGGCAAATGATATTCTTAATAGTTGGACTGCTAAGAATCCTAGGGTCTTTGATACTGTGGGAGCCCCCAAAGCAAGAAGAGAGTCATAGGTGAAGATCATCTCCCGACTCTCTCAACAAAGACCGCCTCCTAAGCCATTTGTGTCTGGTGGCATGATTACAAGTATGTTGGCTGATTCCAGTTCCAGTGAACGGATTGAACGAGTCAATCCCGAGTAAGCTTCCAAACTTCGATTCGGAAGGATTCTAGAGCTTGAAAGTCAAGCTCTAAAGAGCATGCTTGGACTCCCTGATGTGCCCAGTAGTACTGACCACATCTCTGAGTGCAAAGAATCTCAAGCACCGCTTCCACCACTGAAACCTCTTCGAGGTGCTTGCTCCAAGCTCTGAGCTTACTCCACTACAATTCAATCCTCATTCACCAAAAGAAAGGTCCGGACTTGGTAGAACCATCCTACAAAGACAAGCAAAACTAATCCAACAAGAGTCTACTCCCACTAAAACTTCATCATCCACTCGTCCCCATGAAGGCGATCAAGTCCAAAGAACGAGAACTTGTGAGGAAGCTTATTGAAAAAATGGAATCCATTGAAAAGGTCCCTGAACCAATCAAGGAGACAAAGTCAGCTTCCTCCAGTACCTCAAAGTCTAAGTCAACCTCCAAAACAAACAAAAGTGTGAGCTGTGTCATTACACCACCCATACCACTGACAACTGCTATAGAATCCTTTTTGCATGATCGCAAAAGGATGATCACAGACAGCAGATCATCCACAAGATAACAGTCAAGCAAACTATACCAAAGTTGGTCATCGGTATGCTTCATCCTCTAAAACTGCTCCAAAGAATAGAGCAAAACCTTTTCCCCTCTGCCCTCACTGTGGGTTCAATGATCATCATCAGGATGATTGTCTCATGAATACATGCTGTGATATATGCGGTAATCCAGCTCATGAGACATCCCAACATGACAGAATCATTCATGCAAGGAGAAATTCCAAACAACCAAGAGTCACTGAGTCATCCTCAGCCTCTAAATGCAAAACCTGTGGTAGCACCATGCACACAACTACTGACCATGAATCGATTGCTAAGTTCAAAGAGACCTTGAGATCCAAGCCCACTGGTAAGTGGGTCACGAAGAGAAACTAATTCAGATTTACTACTTGTGCAGAGACATGCCGGGAGCCTATCGGCATCTAGACAGATGGATGCTCAAGAAGCATGACTGGTGTGAAAGAATATCTGCACAAGTATGTAAAGGAACCAGGGCCCAAGGTAGTATTTGGTGATAACTCATCATGTCCCAATGAAGGTTATGGTTCAAGAACTGCAATGGAATAGTTTTCTCTAGAATAGCCTATGTCAACGGTCTCAAATACAATCTCATCGTCAGTCCAACTATGTGATGCAAAATTCATTGTACAATTCAATGATAAACAAGGTACCATTTTTAATGCCAACAAGGAAGTTGTGTTGATAGCTCCTAGGAGAGATGATGTCTATGTGCTTGACATGTCAACTCTCTCCCAAGATGGAACTTGTCTCTTTGCTAAAGCCACTGAAACTATCAATTGGCTATGGCATAAGAGACTTTCACACTTAAACTTCAAAAACCTCAACAACTTGGCAAAACAAAACAAGGTCCTTGGCCTGCCATCACTGGTCTTTGCAAAAGACAAACCATGCTCTGCCTGTGAAAAGGGTAAACACCACAGAGCATCATTCAAAACCAAACAAAATTTCTCCATCAAAGCGCCTTCACCTCCTCGCACATGGATCTCTTTGGACCTGGTCCCCCAGATCAATCCAAAGATGAGAAGTATACACTTGTCATTGTTGATGAATTCTCAAGATACACTTGGGTATACTTTCTTTCTAAAAAGAGTCAAGCGGTGATACAATAATGTCATTCATCGGAAGATTGAAAACCGAATGACATAACTGTTAAACAAATCCAACCGACAATGGCACCGAGTTCAGAAATCAAGAGCTTGAGAGTTTCAGTGATGAAAAAGGAATTTCTCAAAATTTCTCATCTCCTTATACCCCTGAACAAAATGGGGTTGCTGAAAGGAAAAACAGAACTCTCATTGAGGTTGCTAGAACTATGTTAAATGGCTCACCCTCTCAAAACATTTCGGTCAAAACCGCCTGTTACACTCAAAACAGGTCAATCATTGTCAAAAGACATAATAAAACCCCATATGAGATCTTCAAAGGTAGACTTCCCGACATCGGCTATTTTCATGTGTTTGGATGTCCTGTGTTCATTCACAACCACAAGGATCATCTAAGAAAATTTGATGCAAAAGCTGATGATGGATATTTTTAGGATACTCACGATCTCCAAAGCCTTCGTGGTTTTAACACAAGGAGACAACAAGTTGAGGAAACCTTTCATGTCACCTTTGATGAAAGCACTGAAAGCATCAAGTTCACCAACACCTCAATGGAAGAAATAGGAATTGATAACTCATCAAGATATCCTCCTGATGAGTACAACATCAACTCAATTCCTCATATCAAGTTGATGCTGACATCTCATATTATGTCTTACCCCACAACCTACCTCAACCAACCATCAATGAGTTCTTTGAAAATCAGTCTCCTCTGGGATATGTAACAATGATCCAAATTATCGTGAACCAGTAACTCATGTTCCTCAACTTGATCAAGACATCTCTACAGATGTTCTAAATGATTCTGTGGCCCTTGCACCGAAATCATATCTCAACTCCCAGGACATCTTCATGCTCGCACCCCGCACCACAAAGTAAGTGGACAAGATCTCGGACATTGAGCTTGTAAACATCATTGGCGAACCCACGAGGGTATGCTCACTAGAAGCATGGTCGCTAGTCTAACCGCAGCTTCGCCAATGAATGTCTATATGCTGATTACCTATCGGACATTGAACCCAAAAGTGTCACTGAAGCTCTAAAATACCCAAGCTGGGTTCAGGCTATGCAAGAAGAATTGCAACAGTTTGATAAAAACAAGGTCATGACCTTGATCAAATGTCCTCGGGATGTCATAGTCATAGGAATGAAGTGGGTTTTCGAAACAAAACTGATGAAAATGGCAATCGTCATTAAAAACAAAGACAAACTTGTAGCCAAAGGTTACAGTCAACAAGAAGGCATTGACTATGATGAGACATTTGCTCCTGTTGCAAGAATGGAAGCCATCGAATCTTCCTTGCATATGCAACATACATGAACTTTCTACCAAATGGATGTTAAAAGTGCATTCTTAAATGGTGATCTCAAGGAAGATGTGTATGTTCGAACCACCGGCTTTGAGAGTAGTGAATTCCCGACTATGTCGCAAGCTTGACAAAGCCCTATATGGTCTTAAACAAGCTCCCAGAGCATGGTATGAAACTCTCTCGGCCTTCTTGATACAAAACAAGTTTGTCAGAGGAAAGATAGACAACACACTGCTTGTCTATAGAACCCAACAGGATGTGATACTAGTCCAAGTGTATGTTGATGATATCATCTTTGGCTCAACAAACTACAAACTTTGCAAACAGTTTGAAAAACTAATGACAAAGAAGTTTGAAATGAGCATGATGGGGAACTCACATACTTTCTTGGACTACAAATCAGGCAAACTGATAAAGGTATATCCATCAGTCAAGAGAAATACACCAGAAATCTCTTGAAGAAATATGAGATATTTGACTATGCCTCGGTGAAGACACCAATGGTTCCACCTAACAACCTTGGGCCTGATCTCACTGGCAAATCAGTCAATCAAACTCATTTCGGGGGATTGTTAGCTCACCGATGTATCTAACCGCTACTAGACCGGACATACAATTTTCATCTGTCTAATAGCAAGATATCAGTCGAATCCCAAAGAATCTCACCTCACTGCAGCCAAGAGAATACTCGTGTACCGAAAGGAACCCCAAACCTTGGACTCTACTATCCAATATGCTCAGGGTTTGATCTCAAGGGTTACTCGATTCGATTATGCTGGGCAACATGGACGAAAAAGTACCTCGGGTCCTGTCAATTTTTTGGAGGAAAACTAGTATGTTGGAGTGCAAAGAAGCAACAATCAGTGGCTATGTCCTTAGTGAGGTGAATATGTAGCTGCTGCAGGATTTTGTGCCAATGTATTATGGATGAAAAGTCAACTCAGTGACTATGACATCCATTATAAAATGGTGCCCATCTTCTGTGATAACACTAGTGCAATTGCAATCTCCAACAACCCTGTTCTCCACCAAAGAACCAAACACATAGATATCAGATATCACTTCATCGGGGATCACATAATGAAAGGAGACATAGAACTTCATTTCATCCCTACTGAATATCAACTGGCCGATATCTTCACCAAACCCTTGGATGAACCTACCTTCAGGAGACCGAAAGCTGAATTGGGAATGCTTGACATTGAAAGTCAAGTATCAGAAAACCAATCTCAGTAAGGCCTCTGAAATGGTTCATCCCCCCTGAAAATCCAAAATAAACCTCTCACTGAATGAGTAAGACTCATTCAGGGTCCTGACACTTGACAAAGAGCATTGAATGAGTAACTAATGGTCCAAGTATCAGTTACTTTAATGTCCTAGGTTGGTAACTATGCTAATTTAATAAAGGAATATATGTCTCTTTGTCTTACTGTCATCCCACTTGGCATTTAATGCCTCTCACAAAAATATCAAATTGATATTTTAATCACTGCAAAAGTGCACTTTTTACTGCAAAATTCCCTTGAAAATCGGGATTTTTTCTGCGGGTAATGGAGTGGTAGCATTAAATGGGAAATTCAAAAGTCTTTCAAAAACCTTCTCTTAGTTTTTCCATTTGTGCACAAAACACCCCTCTTATCACTCTATAAATACCCTCTTCTCAAACACAATCAACACACACAAATCTTTTCTGCAATCAAACTCTGTCAAAATCATTTCAAAAATTTCAAAACATTTGTGTGTGCTCAAAATCTCTTTTGGAAAACCTTGTAAACATTCACAAAAGTTTTTCTCACAAACTAGAGAGATCTAAACATTTCGATTGTTCTTGCCAAACATTTTTAAACCCTAAAAACTTATTTAATAGATATGGCTAGAACACAATCTCTCCAGTTTGCTTCTCAATGGGTAGGGGATCTCACAAACGTTGAATTCAAAACAAACAATGTCATAGGTAATTTTGAATACCCTGAAAATGTCCCAACCTATAAAGACATTGTAAAATTTTTGTTCAACTGCCCACTCAAAACGGCCTTTGTAAAATGTCCTCAAGTAGTATACCCAAACTACCTTAGGGAGTTTTGGGCTACTGCTAAAGCCTTTGACCCGACACCTTCAACTGATGAGAATAACCTTAGACCACTCGGGAGTATCTCATCGGTTCAGTCTTAATGGGGGCAACAATATACCTGGATTTCAAAACCTTTTGCACTTCAACAAGGTTAGATTACAACAAAGGTGTTTATGTCGCCCATCCTGAACCTTCCACAGTGAAGGATGGGTTAAAACAAATCGTTTTGGATCCCACATTTTTGGACAGGACCCCAGTCACTAAAAGTTCATTCCCTGTGGCTTGGAGGATCTTTTTCACTTTTGTGATTCAGGTCCTCGGCGGGAACCACTAATCCACTGAACAGGTTAACTCCATTCAGTTGATGATGGCATACCGCCGATGAATGGGGTCACTGTCGACATAGGGGAGATCATTTACAATGATCTTGTAACGAAGCTACAGAGCAAAACTAGGACGAAGTATATTTCGTATCCTAGGTTTGTCTCTTGTGCTTTACAATCGTTACTGGGTGCCAATTATACTCAGGATGAAAAATTTGGAAATTTACCTGGCATCCTGAGTCCTTCAAACTTTCAAAAGGACCCATCCCTTGTCACACCTATAGAATTGACGACCCATATGGTTGCTCAAACAACTGGAGGGATCAGTGTCTCCAAACCCTGCTCTTAAAAGGAAAAAGGGGAAGTCTAAGACTGGGACTAAGACTAAACCAAAGTCCCAGGGCCCCGAGGCTTCAGGAGCACCGCCTAAGAGGCACAAAAGGCACGAGACCAAAAAGACACCCACGACCAGGCAACAACCACCCCGTGACAACGAAGGACACCGATACATCACGGTCGGTGCCCTTGGTCACAACCAATACTCCCCAAGATCCAGAGGGAAACAAACAACCCGCTGGTAGGGGAGCGCCTTCCACAATGCCCAGTGATGACATTAGCAAATCAAAGCCTTTGTCGAAGGCACACCGATCGATCCCAAAGACTCGAGGGAATCAAACAACCCGATAGGGATACAACATTCACTGACTCGCTAAAGGCATGGGAAACGCCCACCGTGTCTCGGGGTCACTGGGGACAAAGACTCGGAGGGAAAGGAACAACCCGCCGATACGGAACCCAAAACCAATCCTGACTCCCGAGAAGACACGGGAAACTCCCACCGTGTCCGAGGGGTCCACGGGGACAAAGACTTCGAGGGATCAATACCATCCGCTGATATGGAACCCATTCCCACTCCCTTGTTAACGGTTGCTGAGGTTACTGAATTGCTACAATCTGATGATGACCTTGCTGAAAGTGATGATGAAATCTTATCACCGGAGAAGAAATGGACGCCGAGGTTCAAGCTGAACAAGAACCTCGGCGATCCACGGAGCGTACTAAATCACCAGTGCTAGCTGCCAATGATGACTCCTCTTCATCCACGATGAATTTGCCGATTTGATAATGTTCTCCCACTCACGAAAGACGGCTCGTTCAGTGGATCACCAAAGCATCAAGAAGGTTATATTCGGGGTCACCGACACATTATGGGAGCAACACACTGAGGCTGCTGCGAGCTATGCTGATCTAAAGGCTGAAGTACATGGTTTTGATGAAAATGTTCATGAGCATAGGGATCTGATGTATGACAACATTCACCGACTGGATGAAAACATGGCTAAATTCCTCAAACATCTTCAGGGTGTAGGAACCACGATAGATGAAATCCGGGAGTTTGTCAAAGAAGACCCAACACTCAACTCTAAAGTGCTTTGGAGGCTACCGAGGCGCACTTGAAACAATCCTCCAACCTCACTGAACTGCTCAACATGCTCAAGTCTACAAATGTTCAGGGTCTTCCATCCTCAGTCCAGTCTCTTCAAGCTACATTGGACTCTATAAATACGCAGGTGACTACTTTAACTCAGGCCTCGTCTTCTATGGCTTGGAATCTTGGTCCACGAATGACGGCCTTGGAATTATCTCATGCGAACTTGGATGCAAAGGTCACTGGTCTTCAAGCAGATACTTGGACATAAAGGCCATGAAGACTGAAATCTATCAGGCCTTCAAAGGTCAAACTGGTCAGTCCCCCTCAGCACCTACTCCAACTCTTGCCCTCACCGACGCCTACGGCAACAGTTGAGGGGAGAATATTGTGAAGAAACTCCTCTTCAAACTGAGGGGAGCGTAGACCACCGATCTCAGCAGCTCAAACATCATCATCATCAGCCATCTCTGCACCAATCTCATCACTACCACCTCCAGCAACAACACTGACAGTCTTAGCACCAATCATGACAACAACACCTCCCATCATTGCATCATCTTCCTCAGGACAAAGCAAGGGAAAAGCATACCGACAACTACGAACCTGAGAGGATTCCCTACAAAATCGGTGACACTGAATATCTCTTCACTCCTCAACAACTAACGAAACACCTTGCTAAAGAAGAGAGGAAATTGAAACAAGCTGAGGATGAAAAGACAAAGGAGGCATTGACCAAAGTGATTGCCGAAGAAGCTGAAAATGTGGGAATAGATGCAAGCAAGCTCAAAAAGGGTCAGCAGACGAAGTTCATGGAAGCTCAGTCGCTCAAATGGTGCAATGAGAGCTCAGTATGAAGAAAAGAGAAAGAAAACTGAAGCTCTCGGCAAAACAGAATTAAAGAATATAAGCGGACAATGACCACCGAAGGCTTCCTCAAAAATCATCGATGTCAAAATCATTCCCAACACCAAACCGTTGGCTATGAATGTCTACAGAGGGGATGACAAAAGACACTTTGAAGTTCATGATCCATTAAAATTCAGTGACTTTGGGATCACTGAACTTGATGAACTTGGTCCGATCATTGGAAAGAAGCAAAACAAGGTGGTCAAGGAGCTGATGAAGATTCTTAGCAAAAGATATGAAAGGCTAAGGAAGCACCAACCCAACCGAGAATTCACCGCCTTGATGCACCTCAAGGATCTCAACCACAAGCTTCCACGGCAAAAGGAAAAGAGTTGATTTCCAACCCGAGATCAAAGTACCGGCCTTGAATGCAACAGAGAACTTCCTGAGGGAGTAAAGTTTGTAAACTGTCTAGTGATTGAAGAGCCGAAGAGGGCTATTCCACATTGATGTCTACCGGAACCCTGCATTTCAAAGATGGAGTGACATTGATCAGCCGTGGAGTGGTCGCAATGATCGCTATATTCCTGTGGCCTCTCAGATCCAATCCCCAAAGAACGTCGTTCTCAAGACCGAATGCCAAGATCGAGACCATCCTGACAGGGAAACACTCATCACCAAGAAAGTGAAGCTTGAAGCACCGGGTATCCATCTGGATTGACATCATTTTGTTTTATCTTTTGTACTAGTGATAGGAACTATGTAATCTGATCAATAAACGATGTATGTTTTATTCATTTACTCGGTGTTCCTTATTGTATTCATTAGTACATTCAGTGTAAGAAGAAGCCTCTTGCTCACTTACACTGATCAACCACTTAGGCTATTTGTATATCCAAATAGGGGAGACTGTTGGGTTCAGAAAATACCCAAACCCCTTAATCTAGGATTTGAATAGAAAATAGCCCAAGTATTTAATCCGAACACTAATCAGTTCACTGAGTGCATAGCCTCTCAGTGAGTCATCTTCGGGATACCCAATACGAGGCGAAGGAGTCTCTCCACTCAGTAAGGCGGAACTTAATGGGTGAAGACTGAGTCAAGAAGAAGATGATGGATTCAGTGAGTGATGACAATAACTCACTGAATCCCTAAGATTCCTCTCCAACTTCTTACGCTGAAGACAAACTGAAGTAGAAGACTGAAGGATGTAAAGATCAAGAAAGAGCGGGACAAGGCAGAAAGTTTGAATCGATAAGACGAAGTCCTTATCAACCAAAGTCAACTTTCCCCGAATGGCAAAAGATCGTGCTCTGTCATCACCGAGTTTAGGAAAGTAGTCTTGTCTCTTACCTAGAATAGTCTTTGTAAACAGAGACAAAATACATCAAGATTTTGTCTTCGTATGATGTCAGTTTTGTCACTTAGGAAAGAGTCAAATATCATACATGTATAAATAGCATAAGAGATGGAGTGAAAAGATTAAGCTTGTGAATTGTAAAACACACATACACGCAAGCCATCTTTTCACTCCTCCAAATACAACTTAGTTCTTGAGATAGCTCAGTGAGCTCTAAGAGTTGTGCTCAGACTTAGCCTGAGCTTAGAGAGGAATCACCCAACTTTGTCATTTCAATCCCAAGTACTATTCCGCAAGTACTTGGGTAACGTATTCTTTGTTGAATTATTTCTAATAAGAATATGACGTTGAAAATTACTAAGTGTGTTTTCTTTATGTTAATTTCAGTCATAGTTCACTTTTAACTTGTTTTAAAACTGTTTTAAACGATAGTGAACGGGGAACAACACATAGTATCCCCATTATTAAGGAATCCAATCCTGAGTATGTTAAGAAAGCTAAAGAAGCCCAAAAGGTAATCTATGATGGGAATGAAATCCTTAAACCTAGACAAAAACCTAGTTGCACTGAGAGCACTGAAGAAGATAAGCAATTAGAAGATGTCACTAAAAGGAAGTTAGATGAAAAACTTAATAGCCCTTCTTGCATAGAGAAACGAATCAGATATAAAGCACCCAACTACTCTAAGGAGAATTGGATTTCCTTTAACAAGTTTAAGCCTCAAACGCTGTTGACACCTGAACAAGTGTTCTGGAAAATGGACTTAGATAAGCAGAAAGCGGAAAATATTGTTGAAACAAACCCTCCCCTTAGGAAAATGCCTAAAGCGACTGTGTATCCTCCCAATACACCAATGCATCTAGTTCCTAGAACTATTGCTACTAAAAGCAAGATCTTAATCAGTCAATATGTTATTTTTCAACTATTTGTTGATTTTGAGAAAACTTGTAAGAAAAGGATCACACCCACTGGAATAACTGAAGGGGAAAGGGGTTTTGAACAAACAAAAAAATGCTATTTAACTGAGGTCATGCCTTTCTTTAAACTTCTAAAAGATCACTTTGAGAGTCTTAAAAAGGGAATGAAGTTAGACATTAAAGAAATGGAAAAGGAATTTGATGCGATGATAGTTGAGGTTAGTGATTATGAGCGAGCATTAAAATATAATGAGATTGAGAGGAAGAACTTGCATACACTGAATGAGAATCTAATTTCTGAATGTATTGCTCAAGATGTGTTTTTCACTGCTACAAATTGTTCCATTAATACTTCTCGATTTCATGAATTATCTGTTGCTCTGAAAGTCTCCCATGATCGTGTCATTGAGCTTGAAAAGACTAACGCTAAACTAAATGAGAAAATTGAACTAGATGATCATGATAAGTTGGTGAAACATCTTTCTAAACTAGAAGTTGATCATTTTGATCTTCAACTAAAATATCAACATCTTAAAGAAAATGTTAAAACCTCAAACATCAAGACATCATCTGATGCTCCAGAGTTTGATGCAGTCTTTCAAATAAACAAACGTGATGAACAGATTCAAGCTCATTGTAACACGATCAGAAAGTTGAAAGCCCAAATCGCTCAATTAAAAGGCGAAAAAAACAATGTGACTGGTTCCCAAGTGCCTCCTCTTTTAGATTCTCAGAATTTACAAACGTTTCATCTTCAAAACTTAGTTAATGCCTTACAAAAGGAAAACGAGAGTTTTCTAGAAGAAAATGAAAAAGTTAAACGACATTTTAAAGAGTTATATGATTCAATAAAAGTCACCCGTGACCAAAACAATGAAAAAAATAACGTCTTTACAAATGGAAATTGAGAATCTGAGAAGTCAGGGAAATGGGAAACTGCCACTTGTTTTCAATAAGAATGTTGTCACAAAGTCACCCTTAGACTGCAAATACACTGTGACAGTTAAATATATTCCTCCTCATCTTAGGAATAATGTACATGCCTTTCATGACTACTGTGCTCACCTTAAGGGTAGTCTAGAATGTCTCCGTGAGATTGTTGAAGAGGATTTCATTAACAAACCTCTTGATAGTGAAATTAGGTTTGCATGCCTCCAGGCCAAACGATCTCAAGAGCTGCTAGAATGTGTGATTGCAACATGTCCCAAATCCTTAACCTTAGGTGCAAGAGGCAAAGCTGTGATGCCTTGTTCTATGCCTAGTGCCGAGCCTTCAGACTATGCTAGGCCCAGTTTTAAGAAAGTATACACCAATGTGTCGTCTAGTAATATAGATCCTTGCACGTCTAGTTCAGGAATGCAAAAAGTAGATCAACCAACTAATGTTCCTATAATTCCCTCTACAGGAGTAATCAATGACATTAAAGCGAGCAGGTGATTGGTGGCAAACCGTCAAGTTTTCTCACGCAAGCTAGCCACTTGTGAATGACCAACCGTAAGAAACTTAAAACAGTCTGGAACCAATGCAATGAAGATCAGGAGAATATAGTGGATTCCTGGGTCGTTAAGTCCCACGGAGGATGAATGGTGTTTAACACAGTCAGATGTCGAATAATCACTAAGGATAGTGATCAGTAAGGATTTTGAGTTATTTATACCTAAAGAAAAGTTTTGTAAATTACAGGGGCTTAAATGCAAATTAAAGAAAGTTAAAAAGATAAACTATATTAAATAAACGCTATCACTATTTGTAAAATCTAATGTTTTTGATTTTTCTTTTATAAACTTTAAATTAAAAACTACGTGACGTACAAAAGAAAATGTGTAAATGAAACAATATTAATCCTAAAAATATGAAAATGACATTTTTACAAACCTAATGATAAGAGAAAATTTTAAGAAAAAGAAAATTATTTTTATAACTAATTAATTAATTATTATTAATTAAAAACTAATTTTAACTATTTAATAATACCTTAAAATACAAGAAAATATGAAATAAAGCTAGAAAAATGAAATTATGACTTGGAAAAATCTAAAATAACTAAAGAGAATTTTCAAAACTATTTTTATATTTTTCTGATTATTTTTCTATTTTCTATGAATTAAAAACTATTTAAAACTAATTAAATTGCTAAAAATTACAAATTAAACAATGAAAAATCTGGAAAAATATTTTTTTTGACTTTTTATATTTATCTTAACCTAGAAAAAATAAAAACTTATTTTTTTTGAAACTTTTCTGAATTAATTGTATTTAAAGCTAATTAAAATTACCTAAAAACTGTTTTAAATGATGAAAAATAGCAAACTGACCTAGAAAAATATGAAAAATTCAAGAAAAGTCTAAAATAATATTATGAATCTAAGAATATTATAAAAACAGTAGCTTGTGTGTAGGAAAATGAAACTGCAGTGCAAGTGCTTATGTAATAAGCACTTGAAATAAGCCAAAGGTACCAAATGGGCACCAAACTGATACAGAAGCTATAATAGGTTGAAACTACTCAAATGAAACTAGTTACAACAAGCTTTAACCTCTGAATTACACACTGCTATGATTTGACTGATTTGGCTTAAAAGTTAAAAACAGATTTTGGCTACCACTTTGTAGCTAGAGAATAAGCTACCAAATAAGCTGGAATTGAAAAACAGATATTGGAACTTGAAGTTGACCTGGTTGGCTACTTGTAAACCAAAGATTAGCCTTGGACAAGCTCTTATGAGCTTTTGCCAAGCTCTGCAAGAACTGTGCAAACTCAGTGTTCACTGAGTTTGTGAACAGGGCAAATAAGCCCTATTTGACAAGCTCTTTTGGAGCTTTTAGAAAATTTCTAAAAATCTACAAAATTCATATTAAGGAACTACACCAACTGAAGTTATTAACCCCAAAGTTACACTTGATTTGACCCAGAATTGAATCTATGAAAAATCAACTTAGGTTGGTTGAAAACTGGTTTTTCAATATTTGACTTTTGATCAGATTTTGAATTTTGACTTTTGTGAACTTTGATTCCAATTTATGAGCTGATGTTGATGTTAAATGATAAAATGAAACTAGTGCAAGCTATCTCTAGGTATTTTAACCACAAATCAAACTTTTGATATCAAATATTTTTAACAGACATGAACTTAAAGCAGATTAAAGTTGATTTTGACTTTGAGAGCAATAAGGCACAAAGTTAAGACAAATATGAGTCAAATGATTCTATTTGAGACTGACTATGCATATATCAAGTGCAAACAAGAGCTCATGCTCAATATGAACATCTGATCCAAACACCTTTTTAACCAACTAATTTTGCTAATGACTAAGCAAACTACTGAGTTATCTCATTTTACCACTTAAACTAAATCTAGTGACCCTAATTACTACTAAATAAACAGGCTTAAGCCATATAATGTCCACAGATTCCAATACAAGCACAATATGCAAAATGAACTAGAAATGAAAATGAGATAAAAAGCTCACAAGTGTCCCAGCTTGTTTTACAGCTTAAACCAGAACAACATTACTATTCTATACCAAACCCAATCCACTCCAAGCTCTGCAACACCCTGTCACCATTTCCATGCCTGTTTAACCAAGGTTTTCTTGCAGTTTGACTTTCGTTGACTTTTTAGCACTTTTGATTGAAATTGTTTCTTAAGCTTATCAAAAGCTATAATGAGCTTAAATAAGCTTGGTTGAACTTAAATGAAGCTTATTGAAGCTTGGTTTTTTAGCACAGGAAACTGAAATTTTAAACAGTGAGTGTAAAATTTGAAACCACAATAACACTTTGAATTGAAACTTGAAACTTGCTTACAAAGATTAATTAACTTAAGTTTAGTACATTAGAGCTTAAAGTTACAAATTTATAAACTAATTAAGACAGTTTAAGAAAAACGACATACATGAATTTAAAAAAACTAAGTACTGCCTTGTCTCTTGCTTCTCTTCCTCTTTTATACACCAATTTGCTTTCCACGTGTCCTCTGATCAAATCCCACTAAAAATCTCAGCCATTGGATGTCTTGAGCTCATTTTGGCCATTGGATCATTTTGGCGGGAAAAGCTGTTTTGACCTCTGTGCTTCTGAATTTGCAACTAGGGGGGGTGGCATTAATTGTGGTGTGAAAGGTTGGTGGATATGATGATGAGGGGGGAGGGAAAGGGTCTGAGGTGATGGGAATATGTTGAGAGTTGCAGTCAAGTGGTGGGAGGAAGGGGATAAGGTGGGCGGGGTTGGGAGGTTTGACTGGGTTTGACCAGGGGTCCAAAATAGAGGGGTCAAAGGGAATGGCAGGGTCACAATGGTTTTGGCAGGGTCACAAGGCTTAGGGTGTGGTTTAATATTACAAGGACCAAACTGTCATTTCTGAAATTTGAAGGACCATTTTTGCCAATTTCACAAAGTTGTTTCAAGGGATCAAAATTGACAAGTTTCAATAGTACAAGGACTATTTTTGACATTTTCAAATTTCCAAGGACTATTTGTGACAATTTCAAAACTTAAGGGACTAAAGTTGTAATTTTGCAATTTTTGATTTTAAGGACCAATTTTGACAACTCATGAATCCTTAAGGACTTAAAATGATATTTTTCTTTATTTTGATTTACCAGGGACTGTTTTTGACAACTTTTGAAACTTGGGGACTAAAAGCGCCAATTATGCAAATTGGATACGTTTTTCACCAGATTTTGATATTTTTGCATTTAAAACACATAAAACACTTATTTGTGATATTTTTATCATTTTGATGCATTTCTGAGTGTTTTCGGATGTTTTTGCAGTTTAAATGGTACAAAAATGATGAGTATTTAGACACTCATCAATCCCCACACTAAGATATTGCTAGTCCCTAGCAATGTTTTGAAAAAAATTAATGGATTTCATCTCTTTACCAAAAGCCATTACTTCTGGAGTAGCCAAATGTTTCAGTTCAAGTAAGAACCTTGGTACACCGATAACCAAATGATTTTGAGCAAATCATCAGCTTTCAACGGATTTGATTTGTCTTTACCAGAAGCCGTTTGCTTCTGGACTAGCCAACTCTTAGATAAAATATCTTTGGTGAGTCGATTACCAATTATGGATTTCCAACTGCCTTTACCACAAGCCATAAACTTGCGGGCTAGCCAACTCTTCACTAATTAAAGATATGGTGAGCTGAACACCATATAATTTTGGACAAATTGCAAGCCGTCAACGGATTTGAGATATCTTTACCAAGAGCCGTTTGCTCCTGGATTAGCCAATCCTTTTGTTTATTAGACATGGCGGATTGATAACCATAATCTGAGTAAGTGAAAAACACTTACTCCAAAAAAAAAAAAAATTTTTGGCCAAAAATGGGGGAATTAGGTGGTATAATTACATGATAAAATTCGTGAGAATTCCCCCCCACACTAGAAATGAATATTGCCCTCAATATTCAAAGTACCGGCGGTTATGCCGAAACATAGAATGTAAAAGGGAAATACTACGGCCATTAGGGTGGTACACACGGCTCTCAAATATCTCTTTTTTTTTTGAAACTTTATATACAACAGCGGGGGGCAACTCCCCCACACTAGGGTGGTACACACGGGTGAAAACCCATGTAGCATGCTACTGTTTTTGATTCCCGAGTCGCTAGCTTGACTCGATCCCCGCATTCATTGGTTCATGGGGAAAGTTTGTAGATCTGGGACAATCACAGGAGGAATGTCCTCTCCAAAATAATGCTTCAATCGATGACCATTCACTTTAAAATTTGGACCATCGGGTTGAGATAACTCAATGGTTCCATAAGGAAATACTTTAGTGATGGTGAATGGTCCAAACCAGCGGGATTTTAGTTTTCCCGAGAAAATCTTCAATCTTGAGTTGAAAAGAAGGACTCGATCACCGACGTTGAAAACGCGGTTTTTGATTTTGAAGTCATGAATCTTCTTTGTCTTTTCTTTGTAGATCAAAGAGTTCTCGTATGCTTGATCACGGAGTTCATTTAATTCATTCATTTGAACTTTCCGGTGATCACCGGCTGTCTGAATATCGAAGTTGGCATGTTTCAAGGCCCAGTATGCCTTGTGCTCAAGCTCAACCGGTAGATGACATGCCTTTCCGTACACAAGCTTGTATGGAGTACACCCGATGGGTATTTTATAAGCTGTACGGAAGGCCCAGAGTGCGTCATCTAGCTTATCCGACCAAGAGGCACGGTTTTCGCCAACCGTCCTCTCCGAATTCTTTTAATCCCTCGGTTGGAAACTTCCACTTGCCCACTTGTTTGGGGTGGTGCATGAGAGACGGTGAGTTAAACCATACTTTTGCATGACTCTATCAAACTGGTCATTGCAGAAATGCGTACCACGATCACTGATTATAGCTCGTGGAGTTCCAAACCTAGCAAAAAGAGATTTCAAGAATTTCACAACAACTCGGGCATCGTTGGTAGGCAAAGCCTTAGCTTCAACCCATTTTGACAAATAGTCAACGGCCACGAGTATGTATTTGTTACCGCGAGATGATGGAAATGGCCCCATAAAGTCAATGCCCCACATGTCAAAAATCTCACACACTTGAATGGCGTTTTGCAGCATTTCATTTCTTTGTGAGATATTCCCGTGATGTTGACAAGCGTCACAGGTTTTGACAAATTCATGGGCATCCTTGTAAATCGTGGGCCAATAGAATCCGGAATCAAACACCTTCTTGGCGGTGTAGTTGGGGCTATGATGTCCCCCAGTAGGTCCAGAATGGCAAGCCTTGAGAATGTCATTGGCTTCCTGACCATACACACATCGCCTGATGACTTGATCCGCACAAATTTTGAACAAGTAGGGGTCGTCCCAGAAGTAATGTTTTATATCTTTAAAGAATTTGTTTTTCTGTTGGGACGACATCCCTTTCACTATGAAGTTACCCGCATGGTAATTTGCGAAGTCAGCAAACCATGGGGTAGTAGAATTTCCATGAAAAGAAACCGCATTGAGTGTCTCGAGAGGAAATGTTTCATTTATTTCCTTTTTCTCGAACACATCTTGGTGAGGGTTTTCTAGACGGGACAGATGATCAGCAGCCAGGTTCTCTGCTCCTTTTTTATCACGTATAATGATATCAAATTCTTGCAGGAGGAGAACCCAACGGAGCAATCTCGGCTTTGCATCTTGTTTTGCAAAGAGATATTTGAGAGCCGAGTGATCCGTATACACCACGCATTTGGTCAAGATAAGGTATGGCGAAACTTTTCAAACGTATACACCACAGCTAATAATTCTTTTTCTGTAGTGGTGTAATGGGTTTGAGCTTCAGTCATAGTTTTACTTGCGTAGTGGATAGGCTGAAAATGCTTGGTTTTTCGTTGCCCCAAGACTGCACCGATAGCAAAATCACTTGCATCGCACATGAGCTCAAAGGGTAAATCCCAGTCGGGAGCAACGAGAATGGGTGCTTCAGTAAGCTTTTTCTTTAATGTTTCAAAAGCTTCGATGCACTCAGGTGAGAAGATAAAAGGAGCATCTTTTTCATGAAGATGGGTCATAGGCCGGGCGATTTTAGAAAAATCTTGTATGAATCTACGATAAAACCCGGCTTGACCTAGAAAACTCCTAATACCTTTGACGGTAGTAGGATGAGGCAGTTTAGCAATAACATCGACTTTTGCTCTATCGACCTCAATCCCGTTTTTTGAAATCTTATGGCCAAGGACTATGCCTTCTTTGACCATAAAGTGGCTCTTCTCCCAATTTAGACAAAGATTGGTGTCTTCACACCGTTTTAGCATTTTATCTAGATGGGAGAGACATGTTTGAAACGAGTCCCCAATGACCGAGAAATCATCCATAAACACCTCCATTGTTTCCCCGATCATGTCGTGGAATATGGCCATCATACATCATTGGAACGTGCCAGGAGCATTACATAAGCCAAAAGGCATACGTCTGTAGGCAAAAGTTCCGTATGGGCAGGTGAATGTGGTCTTCTCTTGATCGTGTGGATCAATGGGGATCTGAAAGTAACCCGAGAAACCATCAAGGAAACAATAGTATTCGTTCCCTGCTAATCTCTCAAGCATCTGATCCATGAAGGGTAGAGGAAAATGGTCTTTACGGGTGGCTTCGTTTAACTTGCGATAGTCAATGCACACGCGCCACCCCGTAACCAGCCGAGTTGGAATTAACTCGTTATCTTCATTTGTGACAACAGTTATGCCACCCTTTTTAGGAACACAATGAATTGGGCTAACCCAAGGACTATCTGAGATTGGGTAAATCAATCCTGCATCAAGAAGTTTGATAACCTCCTGTTTGATAACATCATGGATTTTTGGATTTACTCTTCTCTGATGTTGAACTGCTGGTTTGAAGTCATCCTCCATCAAGATTTTGTGAGTACAAAATTCAGGGTTGATACCCTTAATGTCGGAGAGTTTCCAAGCAATTGCTTGCTTGTGTGACTTCAAGACCTTTTTGAGAGCAGTCTTTTCATCTTTACTCAAATCTCGAGCAATAATGACGGGTAATTTATCATCACCCTCAAGAAATGCATACTCGAGATGAGGCGGTAAGTCCTTAAGTTCGACTTCAGGAAATTCTTCAGTTTTCTCAACTGACTTGACTTCCTTGTTATGAAGGTCGACGGGAGGGAGTGATGATGATGGATCATTATTGAGAAACTTCTCAATGAGAAGTATATCCCCCTCAATGTCGATGGGATCGTGATCAATTTCCCATGGAACAGAATCACTAGATAAGTAAGCTTCAATCTCTTCTAAGATGAAGTCACTTTCCTCAAACGGGGTGAGAGAAGGAGTAGAATTGGCGATGATGGGTTGAGATGAATGAGTGAGATTATCACTCGAAGAATTATGAGTATAACCAAGAACTTCTTGAGAGTACTCTTCAGAAGCAACATCAATGATATCTATTCGGTTAACCGACTCAGAATCATAGTTTGCGGAGTACCTCGAAGTTTGATCAAGGTTAAAGGTGACAGCTTCTTTACCAACACGTAATGTGATTTCTTGCTCGAATACATCAATGAGAGCACGACCCGTTCTTAGGAATCCTCTTCCAACAATGAGAGGAACCCGTGGATCAGCATCGAAATCAACAACTACAAAGTCAGCTGGAAAATGGAACTTTCCTACTTTCACAAATACGTCCTCTGCAATTCCAAGTGGACTGGATATTGTACGATCTGCAAGCTCGAGAGTCATGCATGTAGGAGTAAGGTCCGGAAGAGAAAGTTTCTTCCATACTGAATGAGGCATCAGGTTTATGCTTGCACCAAGATCGGCTAAGGCAAAGCATTCAACCATTCCTGGAAATACACAAGGTAAGAGGAACTTTCCAGGATCTCCAAGCTTCTCGGGAAGCTTCTTCAAGATAACTGCAGAGCAGTTCTCGTTCAGAGGAGTTTTAGCCATTTCAAACAGCTTTTCCTTGTTGCTTAACATGTGTTTGAGAGTTGATGCAAACTTGGGCATCAGCATGATAGCATCCGCAAAGCTTATGTCAAAATGTAGTTCTTGGAAAATTTGAAAAAATTTGTCCATTTGATGACTGGCTTTTTCGCGGAGCTTTTGCTCATTCAAACGTGATGGGTAAGGAATAGAAATTTTGGATTTGGTATTTTCAATGGGAGCTACAGGAGGTTGAAAAACAACTCCTGGATTGGATTTGGGTTTCGGGACAACCTGAGGATGGACATTGCTGGTACTTCCGTTATTAGTAGGAAGTTCCTTGTCCTTTGTCGCCTCAGGTTCACTTTCCACTACCTTCGGGAGAGAAGAAGAAGAGGTAGTAGGAATAGCGGGTCCATGATATGAAGTACCACTTCTAGTTGTGATCGCCTTTGCATCGCCCCTCGGGTTAGCGATCGTGTTGCTCGGAAGTTTTCCTGAGCCCGAGGGTTGATCATTTAAAGACTTCTTTAATTCAGCGATCTGACTGACCAACAACCTGTTTGTCTCATCTTGAGACTTCATGAATTGCTTTAAAAGATCATCAGATGTTGATACAGGAGGAGGTGGAGGGATAATTTGAGGCCGTATGTTTTGATTATAGCCAAAATTCCCTTGATTAGGATTCATATTTCCCTGAAATTGATTCCCTCGATTGAAAGTGTTTTGATTAAGATTTCCTTGATGTTGGAAACCTTGATTTGGTCCGGGATAGAAATTACCTTGGTTTTGATAACCTTGGTTCATTCTAGGTTGGTTCTGATTCCGGTTAGGATTCTGGTTAAAACCGGGTGGTGCCTGATAAGTATTAGCTCGGTAGTTTGGTTCATTTTGAGGACGGTATTGATTACCTCCTTGATTTGAAGTACCGGCTATAGCATTGGCTTCAAAAGGACTACCATCGGTGGCAGTACAGTTGTAGTATGCATGAGGACCACCACAAGTAACATAAACTTCAACTTTCTTCACTTCACCATGGTGTCTGAGTGAAAGTGACTTTCTTTTGGTTAGCAAGAACCAAAGCCTGAACAATATCCGTGAGTTTGTCAATCTTAGCATCGGTGCTAGATGTACTCACGGGAGATGAAGTAGAAGGTCCAGCATTAGACTGAGTCTGATATGTCTTTGTGCGGAAAGGACGGACCTGGGACTTGTTTTCAATGATTTGCAAGGCTTCTTTTGTGGTCTTGCTCAAGAAATTACCTCCCGCGGAGGCATTTAAAGAGTCTTGATTAGTCTGGTTCAGACCATTGTAGAAAGTATCCATTTGCATTAACTCGGTGAAACCATGATGCGGACACTTACGGAGCAATTCTTTGTAACGATCCCATGCCTCCCCGAATGATTCATCAAATCTTTGAGAGAATTTCATTATCTCATTCTTAAGACTTGTAGTTCAGGATGGAGGATAGAATTCGTTAAGAAACTTAGTGACTAAATCCTCCCATGTCTCAATGGAACGAGGGGGTTGTTTCTCAAGCCAATTCCGGGCTTGTCCCTCTAGAGAAAATGGGAACAGAAGAAGCTTAATTGCTTCATGTGGGACATTCTTGTATTTGATGGTAGATGCAATCTTGTTAAACCATCGAATGTGTGCATGAGGATCATCCCACTCAAAACCATAGAATTGGCTTTGGGTTACCAGATTAAGCAACCCGGTTTTGAGCTCAAAAGTATCAGCCACAATGGTTGGGACAACAATAGCATCTCCGTAACCCTCGATGGGTGCTTGGAGAAGCTCATTCTTCGTCTTGTCTTCGCCATTACGGCGGGGGTGGTGGTGGTAGACGTTCCTCATCCGCGGTGAAGGAGCGAACGTCCTCTACGTCTACGAGGAATATTTGCAAGCTCTGACAGTGGACTGGTAGAACTGGAAGAACGAGTGCGCATGCACTAAGTATAAAAATCAGTTTTCAAAACAAATGCGAGGCAAAACGACAAGTGAACTTAACCAATAATCACAAATGAAATGGCTTCTTTGAAAAAGGTACACCAAATCACAAGGACACAAAGGCAAGTTTTAAATCTGTTGTTCGGGAACTTATTATGGTCACACCCCGAGTTAGTAGGTGTACTGCCTTGATTTGCGGTGGTTGATTTTTATGTATATATTAAGTACCACTGAAAAGACGTAGGTATGGATTTGTGCAAAGGGGTTTAAAAACTTTTGGAAAATATTTTTGATATCGTCTCGTTTAACCAAATCGTATCTCTTTAAGAATCACCTTAAAAGAAACACAAGCTAGAAAACGTTACGATTGTTTTGTTGTTTTATATTTTGTTTGGTGTTGTTAACACTTTAGGAAAAGTGTTAATGAACTTTTTGATTTTTGATAACTTTACAAAAAAACTGATTACAAATGATGGTATATGTGCAAGTACGGGTCTGAAAATGCTTAGGACATGCTTACAGCCTCCCCGGCAGCGGCGCCAAAATTTGATTGGTGGCAAACCGTTAAGTTTTCTCACGCAAGCTAGCCACTTGTGAATGACCAACCGTAAGAAACTTAAAACAGTCTGGAACCAATGCAATGAAGATCAGGAGAATATAGTGGATTCCTGGGTCGTTAAGTCCCACGGAGGATGAATGGTGTTTAACACAGTCAGATGTCGAATAATCACTAAGGATATTGATCAGTAAGGATTTTGAGTTATTTATACCTAAAGAAAAGTTTTGTAAATTACAGGGGCTTAAATGCAAATTAAAGAAAGTTAAAAAGATAAACTATATTAAATAAACGCTATCACTATTTGTAAAATCTAATGTTTTTGATTTTTCTTTTATAAACTTTAAATTAAAAACTACGTGACGTACAAAAGAAAATGTGTAAATGAAACAATATTAATCCTAAAAATATGAAAATGACATTTTTACAAACCTAATGATAAGAGAAAATTTTAAGAGAAATAAAATTATTTTTATAACTAATTAATTAATTATTATTAATTAAAAACTAATTTTAACTATTTAATAATACCTTAAAATACAAGAAAATATGAAATAAAGCTAGAAAAATGAAATTATGACATGGAAAAATCTAAAATAACTAAAGAGAATTTTCAAAACTATTTTTATATTTTTCTGATTATTTTTCTATTTTCTATGAATTAAAAACTATTTAAAACTAATTAAATTGCTAAAAATTACAAATTAAACTATGAAAAATCTGGAAAAATATTTTTTTTGACTTTTTATATTTATCTTAACCTAGAAAAAATAAAAACTTATTTTTTTTGAAACTTTTCTGAATTAATTGTATTTAAAGCTAATTAAAATTACCTAAAAACTGTTTTAAATGATGAAAAATAGCAAACTGACCTAGAAAAATATGAAAAATTCAAGAAAAGTCTAAAATAATATTATGAATCTAAGAAAACTATAAAAACAGTAGCTTGTGTGTAGGAAAATGAAACTGCAGTGCAAGTGCTTATGTAATAAGCACTTGAAATAAGCCAAAGGTACCAAATGGGCATCAAACTGATACAGAAGCTATAATAGGTTGAAACTACTCAAATGCAACTAGTTACAACAAGCTTTAACCTCTGAATTACACACTGCTATGATTTGACTGATTTGGCTTAAAAGTTAAAAACAGATTTTGGCTACCACTTTGTAGCTAGAGAATAAGCTACCAAATAAGCTGGAATTGAAAAACAGATATTGGAACTTGAAGTTGACCTGGTTGGCTACTTGTAAACCAATGATTAGCCTTGGAAAAGCTCTTATGAGCTTTTGCCAAGCTCTGCAAGAACTGTGCAAACTCAGTGTTCACTGAGTTTGTGAACAGGGCAAATAAGCCCTGTTTGACAAGCTCTTTTGGAGCTTTTAGAAAATTTCTAAAAATCTACAAAATTCATATTAAGGAACTACACCAACTGAAGTTATTAACCCCAAAGTTACACTTGATTTGACCCAGAATTGAATCTATGAAAAATCAACTTAGGTTGGTTGAAAACTGGTTTTTCAATATTTGACTTTTGATACAGTTTTGAATTTTTGACTTTTGTGAACTTTGATTCCAATTTATGAGCTGATGTTGATGTTAAATGGTAAAATGAAACTAGTGCAAGCTATCTCTAGGTATTTTAACCACAAATCAAACTTTTGATATCAAATATTTTTAACAGACATGAAATTAGAGTAGATTAAAGTTGATTTTGACTTTGAGAGCAATAAGGCACAAAGTTAAGACAGATATGAGTCAAATGATTCTATTTGAGACTGACTATGCATATATCAAGTGCAAACAAGAGCTCAAGCTCAATATGAACATCTGATCCAAACACCTTTTTAACCAACTGAGAGTTATCTCATTTTACCACTTAAACTAAATCTAGTGACCCTAATTACTACTAAATAAACAGGCTTAAGCCATATAATGTCCACAGATTCCAATACAAGCACAATATGCAAAATGAACTAGAAATGAAAATGAGATAAAAAGCTCACAAGTGTCCCAGCTTGTTTTGCAGCTTAAACCAGAACAACATTACTATTCTTTACCAAACCCAATCCACTCCAAGCTCTGCAACACCCTGTCACCATTTCCATGCCTGTTTAACCAAGGTTTTCTTGCAGTTTGACTTTCGTTGACTTTTTAGCACTTTTGATTGGAATTGTTTCTTAAGCTTATCAAAAGCTATAATGAGCTTAAATAAGCTTGGTTGAACTTAAATGAAGCTTATTGAAGCTTGGTTTTTTAGCACAGGAAACTGAAATTTTAAACAGTGAGTGTAAAATTTGAAACCACAATAACACTTTGAATTGAAACTTGAAACTTGCTTACAAAGATTAATTAACTTAAGTTTAGTACATTAGAGCTTAAAGTTACAAATTTATAAACTAATTAAGACAGTTTAAGAAAAACGACATACATGAATTTAAAAAAACTAAGTACTGCCTTGTCTCTTGCTTCTCTTCCTCTTTTATACACCAATTTGCTTTCCACGTGTCCTCTGATCAAATCCCACTAAAAATCTCAGCCATTGGATGTCTTGAGCTCATTTTGGCCATTGGATCATTTTGGCGGGAAAAGCTGTTTTGACCTCTGTGCTTCTGAATTTGCAACTAGGGGGGGTGGCATTAATTGTGGTGTAAAAGGTTGGTGGATATGATGATGAGGGGGAGGGAAAGGGTCTGAGGTGATGGGAATATGTTGAGAGTTGCAGTCAAGTGGTGGGAGGAAGGGGATAAGGTGGGCGGGGAAGGTTTGACTGGGTTTGACCAGGGGTCCAAAATAGAGGGGTCAAAGGGAATGGCAGGGTCACAATGGTTTTGGCAGGGTCACAAGGCTTAGGGTGTGGTTTAATATTACAAGGACCAAACTGTCATTTCTGAAATTTGAAGGACCATTTCTGCCAATTTCACAAAGTTGTTTCAAGGGATCAAAATTGACAAGTTTCAATAGTACAAGGACTATTTTTGACATTTTCAAATTTCCAAGGACTATTTGTGACAATTTCAAAACTTGAGGGACTAAAGTTGTAATTTTGAAATTTTTGATTTTAAGGACCAATTTTGACAACTCATGAATCCCTAAGGACTTAAAATGATATTTTTCTTTATTTTGATTTACCAGGGACTGTTTTTGACAACTTTTGAAACTTGGGGGACTAAAACTGCCAATTATGCAAACTTGATACGTTTTTCACCAGATTTTGATATTTTTGCATTTAAAACACATAAAACACTTATTTGTGATATTTTTATCATTTTGATGCATTTCTGAGTGTTTTCAGATGTTTTTGCAGTTTAAATGGTACAAAAATGATGAGTATTTAGACACTCATCAGCAGGTCAAAGTCTCAAGACAATACAAGGAATGATAGGACCTCGCAAGCTAAAATTGTGCATTAGAAGAGAGTAGAAGACCAACCTAGGAACTTTAAGCTTGAGTTGAATAAAACGAATCGTGTTGATTCTAGTATTTGCCTTAGGCGTACTGTAATTAATTCGAATTCTGATACTATTTGCAAACCTTGTAATGATGTCTGCTTGAATTCAGTTGCTAATCATGAATGTGGTGTGAATGCTTTGTCTAATGCTGTCAAATGCCCGTTAAAATTGTTAATGCTAATAATCGTGCAAAGAAGGCAAAAAGGCAAAAACGAAAGATTGTTAGAAAACAGTGGAAACCCACAGGAAGAACATTCATAAAGATAGGTTATTATTGGATACCTTTTGGCCATAAGAATAATCAGTTTTGCTCTCAAACTGCTAAGATTATGCCCACTAGAAAATGGATGCCTACTGGTAGAACTATTCCCTTAAGAAGTGAACATACTTTGAATAGGTCAAATACAGACACCAGCATTGCATTTATTCCCAATGATTCCATTGCTTCTACTTCTGATATGGATGTTTCTATTTCGGATGTGGGTGTTCCAATTACTGTTACTAACCAAGTGGAACCCATTCTTGCATGGGGATCCCAATTATCCGATTATCCATTCTTGTGCGTGTTCACTGCAGATCATTCAAATCGTTACGTGGTACCCGGACTCGGTACATTTCCAAGCATATGACGGGAGACCGGTCACGGCTCATGAACTTCGTGAGCAAATTCATCGGGACAGTTAGATTCGGGAATGATCATTTCGGTGCTATTATAGGTTATGGAGACTATGTTGTTGGCAAAAGTGTTATCTCCAGGGTTTACTATGTAGAAGGTCTTGGTCATAACTTGTTCTCTGTTGGTCAATTCTGCGATTCTGATCTAGAAGTAGCCTTCAGAAAACATACCTGCTTCGTTAGAGAACTTGATGGTAAGGAACTTTTAAGAGGTTCACGTGGGTCAAATCTATACACCATCTCGATCGATGATATGATGAAGTCTTCTCCAATCTGCTTGTTGTCAAAGGCTTCGAATACAAAGTCATGGTTATGGCATCGTCGTCTCAATCACTTGAACTTCGGCACCATCAATGATCTCTCCAGAAAGGACTTAGTTGTAGGTTTACCTCGACTAAAGTATGAAAAGGATCATCTTTGTTCAGCATGCCAATTGGGAAAAAGCAAGAAGTATACCCATAAACCCAAACCTACTAACTCTGTCACAGAAGTTCTTCATATGATTCATATGGATTTATGTGGACCAATGAGGGTGCAGAATATTTTTGGGATGAAATATGTGTTAGTTGTGGTTGATGATTACTCTAGATTCACCTGGGTCAAGTTCTTAAGGACAAAGGATGAAACTCCTGATATCATCATCAAACTCATCAAACAGCTGCAGGTTCGACTTAACAAAACCGTCGAATTATCGAGCAGACAATGGAACTGAGTTTGTCAACAAACAACTTAGTGAATTTTATGAAAGTGTTGGAATCAGCCATCAAAGAAGTGTTCCTCGAACTCCTCAACGAGCGGTGTAGTTGAAAGGCAAATCGAACTCTTGTAGAAGCCGCTAGAACAATGTTGATTTACTCAAAAGTTCCAATGTTTCTCTGGGCTGAAGCTATTTCCACTGCATGCTACACTCAAAATCGTTCCCTGATTCACACTGTTCATGGAAAAACTCCATATGAACTGGTCCACAACAGAAAACCTAGTCTCTCTTTCCTTCGTGTGTTTGGTGCATTGTGTTTTCCAACTAATGAGGGACAAGACTTAGGCAAACTTAGAGCTAAAGCAGACATTGGAGTATTTGTTGGGTACGCACCAAACAAAAAGCGATACCGAATCTACAACAAAAGAACCCGAAATATCATGGAAACAATTCACGTTACGTTTGATGAGCTGACCGGTCAAACGGCTCCTGGACAATCCAGTTCAGGACCCGCACTTCAAAACAGTCCCATTGGTTCATCCCTTGTTCCAAACTCTTCTCAAGAAACTTCATATGTACCTCCATCTGAAGATGATTTAAAGAAATTGTTTGATCCTATGTTTGATGAACTTTATGATCCAAGTACTTATGAGGTGTTAATTCCTACAATAGAGGCTGCTCATATTCCTGTGAATGAAGTCAATCCCTCAGTCTCAATATCTTTAAGTCAAGAAGCGCCTGCTGCTGATCCTTCAGTCTCATCAACAAATCATCATTCTTCAAATGTACATCATGGAAATGTTTCTGGCATCAACGATGAAGTTAATCCCTTTGCTACTCCTGAAGATGCTCCATTTGAAAACATATTTGCTCCTGAATCTTCATCAGAACCATCTTCTTTAGGAGACATCGACTCTGCTACTTCAGTCCCTCAACAACTACCACATGAACACCTCAGAAAATGGACTCACGATCATCCATTAGACAACATCATTGGAAATCCTTCTCGTCCGGTATCCACTCGTAAACAGCTTGCTACTGATGCCTTATGGTGCTTCTTTAACTCTGTACTCTCAAAGATCGAACCTAAAGATGTTAAAACTGCTATGAATGAAGACAACTGGTTCCATGCCATGCAAGATGAAATTCATGAGTTTGATCGATTAGATGTATGGGAATTAGTACCAGTTCCAGATTGTGCTATGATCATTGCTCTTAAGTGGATCTTCAAAGTGAAGCTTGATGAGCATGGTGATGTTTTGAAAAATAAGGCTAGGTTAGTAGCTAAAGGTTACCGTCAAGAAGAAGGTATAGACTTTGAGGAATCTTTTGCTCCAGTTGCTCGTATCGAGGCGATCAGAATCTTCTTGGCTAATGCTGCTTGCAAGAACATGGTTGTTTATCAGATGGACGTGAAAACCGCATTTCTTAATGGAGATCTGAAAGAAGTGGTCTACGTCAGCCAGCCAGAGGGTTTTGTGAATTCAGAGCATCCTACTCATGTTTATCGCTTAAAAAAGGCCCTATATGGTTTGAAACAAGCTCCTAGAGCATGGTATGATACGCTGTCAAAGTTTCTTCTATCAACTGGATTCAGTAAAGGAGCAGTTGATCCTACTTTGTTCACCAGAAAGTCAGGCAAACACTTAATTCACGTTCAAATTTATGTTGATGATATTATTTTTGCCTCGACCGACCCAATGGAGTGTGATCGTTTTTCTAATGAAATGGGTTCAAAATTTTAAATGTCAATGATGGGACAAATGTCATTTTTCTTGGGATTACAAATTTCACAAAGTCCCGGAGGCATTTTCATAAATCAATCTAAATATGCAAATGAGATTTTAAAGAAATTTGGATTTGATTCTAGTGACCCTGTTGACACTCCCATGATTGAACGAACAAAGCTGGATGAGGACCAATCAGGGATCATGGTAGATCAAACGAAATATCGTAGTATGATTAGATCCCTGATGTACCTCACAGCTAGTAGACCGACATCTTGTTATTTGTGTGCATGTGTGCCAGATACCAGGCTAAGCCTACTAAAAAGCACCTTGAAGCGGTTAAGCGGGTCTTTCGGTATCTCCAAGGAACCATCAATATGGGACTATGGTACCCGAAGGACACCGGTATGTCACTAACGGCCTATGCAGATCTTGATCATGCGGGTTGTCAAGATACACGTCGAAGTACTTCGGAGGTGCTTTCGGTTTTGGGTGATAAGCTTGTGAGATGGTCTTCAAAGAAGCAAATGAGTACTTATATTTCCTCTACAGAGGCTGAATACATAGCCATGTCATCTTGTTGCGCTCAAATCTTATGGATGAGATCTCAATTATCTGACTATGGCTTTGAATTCAACAAAATCCTCTGCATCTTGTGATAATAAAAGTAATATTGCTCTCTCATGCAACAACGTACAACACTCAAGAGCAAAGCACATCGACATTCGACACCATTTCATCAGGGAACAAGTGGAAAAAGGTGTGGTGGAACTCTATTTTGTGAGGTCTGAATATCAGTTAGCAGACATCTTCACCAAAGCTCTTCCAAGAGAACGTTTTGAGTTCATACTTCCACGACTAGGCTTGAAAAGCCTTCAACCAGAAACACTCAAACGTCTTCAGGAGGAAGACGAGGAGTAAAGGTCTATGCTCATCTATCTCTTGTATATATCTATTCGAAAAACAAAATACAAAATTATAAAATCCTCAAAAATCAAATAGAAAAATATAAAACCTTAAAAAAAAAAAAAAAAAAAAGTTCGATAATATCTACGGTCTTTGTGCTATCATTCAAAGAATGACACGGGACTTTAGATGTTGTTCGAATTCTTAAAAAAAAAGTTTTGGGAGAAAGAGAAACAATGGTTTATTGTCATTTCGGCAGTAACCGTTTTTCAAAAGAAAGAACGAGCCATACTTTATCATGTTTTCAAAATTCCGTGCTCGATTCTATAAACCTTTATCGATGAAAACTAAGCTTTTGAAAAATAACTCGGACTCTATTTTTGATAATCATCTGGACTTATGTGTCAAAATATCAATCTCTCAATCAACAACCTATGTCATTGATTGAGGGGGAGAATGATTTCAATTAAATTAAAAAGTTATTTGGCATTAAATTGTTTTCAAAAGATGTACATGCATGTTTTATCAATGGAGTTTAAAGTCTTAAAATCCGATCCTTATCAGTTAAAGCGCTTTCATAATCAAGTCACAATTCTCCTTAAAATCTTTCAAAATCAATTTAAATTTATAAGAGATCACAAATCTCAAATGACTTGATAATTGTGATCGGGGGAGAATGTGTGATTTAAATTGGATTTAAACTGATAATTCGGTAAAAGGTTTTATAAGGATGTATATGCATTCCTTCCCACATGTGACAAACGATTTCAATTTTTCCATGCACATGTTGAGGGGGAGCATCTATCTTAAACCTATGATTTGAAATATGATCACTTATCTCAATGTGCAGGTTCCCTCTAGTACGTGCAAAACCTTTTTTCAAACCTAGAAGCACATATTGAGGGGGAGCAAAATCATAAAAATCTCATCCTTCCCCAAAATGTTTTATCTACTTGATTCGATTTGGGAAGTGATGTTGATATCTTTTAGAAAATGGTATTCAAAGAAGTTAATTTTTCCTCTTGCCTCCATGTGCAAAACGATTTCAAACACCTGATGCACATGTTGAGGGGGAGCACTTGTTCTAAAAATATAAAAAACAATTCATGTACAAAATGTTTTGATAATATATCACAAGTATCTGGATTGATTTTCAAATGGTTTTCAATTGGTTCCAATGGCAGATGAACAATACCAAATAGACCGACCAACTTTACTTTATGTACGGTGATATAAGGATGATAAGGTTAGGTATTGGTTCCCATGATCCGCCAGAACCGGAGGGATCTACCTAGGGACAATCCACTAGTTAGTGTAGAAGTCCTTAGGTATGATGATAAAAGGAGAGAAGAGAGATATGGGAAGAGTGCGGACTGAGACAAAGTCTTGGAACAAACCCAACAAGGTTCTTGCAATGAAGTCTCGGTAAGCACTGAAGGGGTTGAAGAATTAAAAAGAATTGAATGAGAAAAGGGTGAAAACAAATAGCCCTCCATTTATTCAACCTTAGGGCAGAAACCGGGTTCAATTCATATGCTACTGATGGTAACATCGGTATTGAAGACAAGACGTCATGGACCCAGTGACGTACTGCACTTCAACTTTCCAAACCACTCAAGTTCCTCTTAAAAGGACTTGTTTCATTCTCACGGGGAACCGACATTATCTATCGACCTTTTCTTAGAGATTGTTGATATTGAAGAAGGAGACCCTCTCCCTAGTCTCCGGCACATGATCCAAATATGCACAAATAGAGTCTAGAGCCACGAGATCATCAATAAATCTCATTAGGACACTTTCAAATGAAGACTCTCTGTTTCACATAATGTGGAAAGAGAGATTATATCTTGAGTCCTACGCATTATCCTTGTGGTATTGCCAGAACATCTGAGTGATGTGTTATCATATTCACAATGAAGATGGAAAGCCTTCTGGAGCCAACATCAAACAAGCTCCTAGTAGGTGGCATGTGAGATCTATTATATAGATCAACCATGTGACAACTGAACAGAAACGATGGGGCGATTCAATCTTTTGAATCAATCCTGGTTCAGGTTATGGATTGACGGATACCTTTGAAAAACCGGTCTTTGGGCTTAAAAACTCTTTTCTTTAGCAAATCGACCGTGTACGGATATTTCAAATCAAAAGGTGTTTTATGATTGATAATTGATTTTCATCAAAACCTTCGTTGTATTGCAAAAACAATTTCTATTGAGCAATACACGATTGTTTTCAAATCTCTTTTCATCAATCGATTGGACTTAAATTCATTTGGTTCACTCACTCCGTGTTGTCTTCTTTGAAGATGTTCGGTTTGAGAACAGCTAGAACATTCTTGAAACCCTGTCAAGGAAGATTCTTAGGAATCCTACCTGATCACAGGCAGTACTTGTACTGATCAACGGGGAACCGTGGGCCGTGTACCTCAATTCAACGAAAGTGATCAAAGACACTTTCGTGCACTTTATTGCTAACTGTTGTATGCAGGTACACCCGACGTTTGCAGCTGATCAGAATGAAGCGGTCATTCCATAGCCGCATGCTCACTCTACACATTCATCTCTTGAGAAATCATGATTAGTGCATCACTGACTCTGATATTTTCACCCCATGCTTCTGCTACGCTGCTGCCAATATCATGTTTCAACGAAAGCTTCCGCTACTCTGATGAGAAGATATCATGATCCAGAATGTGAGCATGTCGGTCCTAGAGTCACAACACCACATAATACCAACACCACAAAGGATGTCTCAGAGATTTTTGATAGCTGATGATCTCAAAAGCTGGCTCAAATTTATTATCACGTGGATCAGAAAAAGACCTCCACTTGGAGTAACCAAACATGCAATGTGAAGAATTAATGACTACGAGCTTAGGAGCAAAGGACTACATCAAGAATGCAAGAACAATTGTTAATGTCATATCTGTTAGTATTCAATGTAATTTTAGTATATGTTTGAGGTGACCTCCCTTAGGGGGAGATTGTTATTAATTAGAAATTCCAGGTATTAAAGAGTCGGTCACCTCAAGTATATGTAATCGTTAGAAAGCTCGTAATCATAGTTATTTTATGTTAAGTAGTATTTAGTTAAGTAACACCGTGGAGGACGGACGGGTCTTTACCCAATGTATGCCTGATCCACAGCCCGTTGTGTGGCGTTTTATTGTAAGACTATAAATACTCTCTACCTTCCATGGTAGAGAGTTGGAGCTCATAATATATCTTTCACTTTCTCTCACTAAGTTCCCTAAACCTCTAACTTTCTCTCTCTAGAATTCCATTCATACGCCACTTTGTGTTATGGTTTGATGTGTATGTGAAAACTAATATCCTTCACAAGTTCATACATCGAGCAATAATAGCTAGTTAATCTTCTCTGAGTACAACTGTGAACTTAAACCATAACCAAATGAGAGTTTAAAAAATAAAAATTTTCATTAGTACTTTTTATGCTTCTGTCAACAACCCTTTAAAAGCATATATTAGTTTATGGCCATAAAATACATTAGAGCATCTAGATAAACCTTTTACAAGTTTGACATATCGTGTTTAATCATTAATATATAGTGCTTTTGATCTATGAACTTTCTCTCTATTGTTCGCGTTTCACAATCGTATAAAAAAGTTTAAAGCATTAAGTAACCTGATTGTGAGTAATGACTGAAAATAATGCAAGTAAAAACGCACTGAATAATTTTCAACTTAATATTCTTTATTAGAAACAAATCAAAAAGAATACATTACCCAAGTACTTGCGGAATAGTACTTGGGATTGAAATGACAAAGTATACTAACTCCTCACTAAGCTCAGGCTAAGTCTGAGCACAACTACAAGGAACCACTGAGCTATCTCAGGGAAAGAGTTGTATTTGAAAGAGTGAATGATGGCTTGTGTGTGTGTGTGTTTTACAATTATCACAAGCTTAAAATCTTCCACTCCATCTCTTATGCTATTTATACAAGTATTGTTTTGACTCTTTCCTAGAGGACAAACTGACAGGTTACAGAAGACAAAATACTGATGTATTTTGTCTCTGTTAACAAAGGCTATATTGGGTAAGTGACAAGGTTTCTTTCTTCTAGTCAGTTATGACACTGAGCCTGATAGTTAGCCATTCAGGGAAAGTTGACTTTGGTTGATAACGACTTCTTCTTATCTGTTCAAACTTATCCCGCCTTGTCCCGCTCATTCTCTTATCTTCATTGCCTTCAGTCTTCAACTTCAGTTTGTCTTCAGTGTAAGTAGTTGGTGAGGAGTTTTGGGATTCGGTGAGTTATTGTCATCACTCATTGAATCCACCATCTTCTTCTTGACTCAGTCTTCACCCCTTAAGTTCTGCCTTACTGAGTGGAGAGACTTCTTCTTTGTCTCTTACTGAGTATCTTGAAGATAGCTCACTGAGAGACTATGCGCTCAGTGACTTATTAGTGTATAAGGGACAACACTTAGGGTATTTTCTATTCAAATCCTAGACTTAAAGGGTTTGTATATTTACTAAACCCAACAGTCTCCCCCTATTTGGATATACAAATAGCCTAAGTGTTTCATCAGTGTAAGTGAGCAAATGGCTTCTTCTTACACTGAATGTATTAATGAACATAATAAGGAACACTGAATATTTTAACAAAACATACATCGTTTATTGATCAAATTACATAGTTCCTATCACTAGTACAAAATATGTCACTCAATATGGAATCCCAGTGCTTCAAGATTTGGTTTCTTCTTGAGGAGTGTTTCTTTGTCAAGGTGCTCTCTTATCTTAGCATTCAGGTCATTGCAGAACCTGACGTTTGCTGGAGTTTGGATCTGAGAGGCCACTGGCAGATAACTTGCCATAGTAGACACTCCTGCAAGGTCCATGTCGCTCCACCTCTAGAATGTTAGGTTTCCATAGACATCAATAAAGCAGAGTACTCTTTCAGGCTCATCTATACAAAGACAGTTTACAAACTTTACTCCTTCTGGTAGTTCCCTGTTGCAGTCCAGGCCATGAAATTTGATTTCAGGCTCAGATTCAACCCTTTTTCTTTTGCCTTGGGCTGGCTGAGACTGAGATCCTTGTGGTGCAGTTAGGGCTGGCTGAATTCCAAGTTGTCTTTGGTGCTTCCCTCAGTCTTTCATACCTTTTGTTTAGGGATTTAATCAGCTCCTTGACCATTGTATTCTGCTTCTTTGAAATGATTGGACCAAGCTCATCGAGTTCAGTGATCCCAAAGTCAGTGAATTTCATGGGATCATGAACCTTGAAATGTCTTTTAGCATCCCCCCTGTAGACATTCATTGCCAGTGGTTTGGACATGGGGATGATTTTTACATCTGTGATCTTCTCAAGCAGCCTTCTGCTTATCATTGACCAATTGTAGTGGTCAATTCTTTCCTTCCTGATGGCTGCAGCTTTCATGTTCTTTTCATCCAGCTTTTTCCTCATTGCAGCCATTTGAGCAGCCTGAGCTTCCTTGAACTTTTGTCCAGCCTGACCCTTTTGAAGCTTTTTGGGATCAATTCCCATGTTTTTAGCTTCCTCAGCTACAACTTGTACCAGTGCTTCTTTGTTTTTCCTTTCTTCTTCAGCCAGTTTCTTTCTTTTTTCTTCCTTTTCAAGAAAGGCTGTTAGCTGTTGTGGAGTAAGCAGATACTGTGTGTTACCGATTACATATGGAATCTTCTCAGGCACAGGTGTTTGCATTATAGCTTTTCCTTTATCCTGTCTTGATGAAGAAGATGCTACCAAAGGAGGTGTTGTTGTAATTATAGGTGTTGCTACTGTCAATGTCAATATTGTTGTTGTTGATGGTGTGATTGATGAGATGGGTGTTCTTTGAAACTGGTTGAGCTGATGCTGGTTGAGCTGACTCCCCCTCAGTGTGAGAGGGAGTCTCTTCAGTGGCTCTCTCCCCCTCAACTATTGCTGCAACATCAGTGAGAGCAAGAGTTGCCTGGGATACTGAGGGAGCTGGAGTTGCTTGACCTTTGAATGCTTGGCATATCTCTGTGACCATAGCCTTTGATGCGCGCAGAACAGTCAAGCTAAATCACACAAGCCCGCCACTTGTGAATGACGGACCGTAACCAGCTTAAAACTGCTTAAGCACGAATGCAATGAAGATCTGGGGAGTATAGTGTTTCCCCGGGTCGTTATGTCCCAGCGAGCTGTGCAATGGATTATCAAACGTAAAGTGATCGGGAGATTTGGACGGAAAAGGAGATTTGGAATGATTATAGCTACAGGAAAAAGCCAACAAATTAAAACGGCTTAAATGCAAATTAAAGGAAATTAAAAAGATAAAATCTATTAAATAAACGCTATCACTATATTTAAAATGATGAGCGTTTAAAAATTAAAACTAAAAACTTACGTTTAAAATAAAAATACATAAACGTACAAAAATAAAAAGTGAAATCTAAGAAATAAAAGTCCTAAAAATATGAAAAATACATTTTTACAAACCTAATGATATAAGAAACTTTATAGAAAAGGAAAATTATTTTTATGACTAATTATCTAATTATTATTAATTAAAAACTATTTTTAACTATTAAATAATTATCTAAAATACAAGAAATTAGGAAATAAAGCTAGAAAAATAAAATTATGAAATGGAAAAGTCTAAAATATCAAACTAGAATTTTCAAAACTATTTTTGTATTTTTATGATTATTTTTCTAATTTCTAGGAATTTTAAACTATTAAAAACTAATTAAAATATTTAAAAAATACAAATTTAACTAAGAAAAATATGGAAAAATACTTTTTTGGCTTTTTATATTTATCTTAACTTAATAAAAATGAAAAATTATTTTTTTGAACCTTTTTCTAATTTTTTATATTAAATGCTATTTAAAAATACTTAAAAACTAATTAAAATCAAGAAAAATACCAAACAAGCTAGGAAAAATCTGAAAAATTCAGGAAATGCTTAAAATAATATTAGGAAGCTAAGAAAAATGGAAAATCATGGGGTTATGTGGCAGAATATGAAACTGATGAAGAAGTGCTTATTGAAATAAGCACTTCAATAAGCAAATGGAACCCAAAGGCTACCAAACCAAAAGAGAAGCTCTAATATGCTAAAGGAACATAAATGGAACAAGTTTAAACAAGCCTAACCCTCTGATTGCAAGCTCACACAGATTTGAGGATTATGAGCTATAAGCTAAAACAGTTGAGAGGGGGCCAAGTTTGAGCTTAAAAACAAGCACCTAAATAAGCTTGAAACAGAAAACAAAAACTTGTATCCTACACTAGACCTGGGTGAGTATCAATAAACCCAAGGATCAGGCCTAGGTGAGCCAAGGTGAGCCCTACACAAGCTCTGCAATTCTCTGAGAAAACTCAGCATCTGCTGAGTTCTTGAACAGGGCAATTAAGCCATTTTGACAGGCTTATTAGAGGCTTATAGGAAATTCACAAAATTGTACAAAAATAACAACAAGAAACTAGAGCAGTAGAGCTTTTAAAAGTCACAAATTTCATTTAGATTGACCCAAGAATGAACCCACTAAAAATCTGTCTATTTTGACCAAAACTGAGAATTATGCATTTTTGACTTTTGAAGAAAAATGAAAAGTTGACTTCTTAGAACTTTGATCTTGAATTATGAACTGAGAATGACATAATAAAGTGAAATGAGACTAATGCAAGATGTGTTTACGAAATTAGAACACAAAATAAGCTTTTGACATGGCAATGACTCAACAGGCAACTGATTAAGACAGTGGACAGAAGATTTTGACTTTTGTGAGTTGCACATACAACTTGATGACTCAAATGAGCTCAAATGAACAACACAAGCATGATCCAACAGGTTTTAACCATTGTACAGACCTTTAGCACAGTTTACATGTAAAATCCAAACACTACTTTATAACATAGATATGAGCTTAAACCTACACCATCTACTGAACAGCATACCATATTGATCAAATTAAGTTCACTAGGCCTAAAAACACTTGATTAAATAGAACTCAGCCATTGATGATCATAGATACAATAACAAACTAAAATGCAAAATGGACTTGAGAATTTGAAACTGAGAAACTTTACTCACAGGAGTTCCAGCTTATGCAGGCTCAAAACCAGACCAATCCTATCCTAATTAAGCCTAATCCAACCCATTTACACCACTGCATCCCATATCACTTCCATTTCCAATTTGAGTCCAAGATTGACTTTTATTGACCAAGTTGCAAGATTGCTTAAAACTTAAAGGTAAACTCATAAAAGGCTAAGAGAGGCTTATATAAGCTTATATCAGCTTAAAATTAAGCTGCTATGGTTTTGAGCATAAGAATTGGAAAAGCACAATTGCAACAGTAAGTATGAAAGATTAGAAATGAACACAACTTTGAATTTGAGCTTAAAATTAGATTAAACTGAAAAGATTACTTGAATTTGATACAATAACACAAGATATAACAGATTTGGGACTAAACTAAATTATTTAATCTAAAAATGACATTGAGACAAAACTATAAAAATTAACTACTACCCATTTGCTTCTCTTAACTTCCCTTTTATACTCCAAGTGCTTTGTCTCTCAAAAATGAGCAGTTCCCACCAATTTTCCTGACCCTTGGATGATAAAATTTGATCCTAGCCATTGAATTTATTTTGGCCAAATTTGGCTTTAAACTAAGGTTGAGTGTGGGTAATGGTGAGGCAATTAATGCTATCTTGGATGTAGTGGAGGAGGGGGGACATGGAAGGAGATAAGGTGAGGAGGGGGTGGGAGGAGATGTGTTGCAGAGGTGTTGGCAGAAGAAGCAGGTGGGAGAAAGGTTGTTTGGCGCCAATGAGGTGTCCGTTTGACTTGCCATTTGACCAGATTTAAATATAAAGGGGGGTCCAAAAGCTTATTTGACAGGGGGTCATATGGTAGGCAAGGGTTCAAAATTGGTTTAAAGAGTTTTAAACTTTCAAGGACTAAAGTTGTAAGATCTGAAACTTCAAGGACTTAGGCTGCCAATTCTGAAAAGATGTTCCAAGGACTTAAAGTGACAATCTTCAAAAGTACAAGGACCAATGTTGCCATTTTCACATTTTCCAGGGACCAATTCTGCCAACTTTTAAACTTGAGGGACCATTTTTTTGCAATTTTCTCAAACTTTTAATATTTTTCACCAAAGGACTAAATTTGACAACTTATGATTTAAAAAGGACCTTTGGTGACTTTACTTTTGAAATTATGTGCTCGAGGGACTTTTTGACAATTTTGAAACTTGGGGACTAAACTGCAATTTGTGCAAATTTGATATGTTTTTCATCTGATTTTGATATTTTTGCATTTAAAACACATAAAACTCTGATTTGTGATATTTTGATCATTTTGATGTGTTTACGAGTGTTTTTAGAGATGATTTTGCAGGTTTATTTTGTACAAAATGATGAGTATTTACACTCATCAATCCCCGAGATATTGCTAGTCCATAGCAATCTTTTATGAAAATTTAATGGATTTCATCTCTTTACCAAAAGCCATTACTTCGGGTAGCCAAATGTTTCGAGTTCAAGTAAGAACCATGGTACAGATAACCATCGATTTATTGGCAAATCATAAACCATATAACGGATTTGATGTGTCTTTACGAGAAGCCGTACCCTTCTGGACTAGCCAACTCTTAGATAAATTATCAGAATTATCTTTGGTGAGCTGAATACCAATTATGGATTTTCCACTTCCTTTACCACAAGCCATAACCTTGCGGGCTAGCCAACTCTTCACTTTTTAAGGATATGGTGAGTGAATACCATAAATTTTGGGCAAATTGCAAGCCATATAAACGGATTTAAGAAATCTTTACCAAGAGCCGTTTGCTCCTGGATTAGCCAATCCTTTTGTCTATTAGACAAGGTGGATCGATAACCAATTGAGTAAGTGTAGAACACTTACTCCAAAAAAATTTGGCCAAAAACGGGGGAATTGGTATAATTATATGATAAAATTCGTGAGAATTCCCCCACACTTAGAAATGAATATTGCCCTCAATATTCAAAGTACCGGCGGTTATGCCGAAACAAAGAACGTAAAAGGAAATACTACGGCCATTATTTGAAAGATTTTTTTATAACATGTGGGGCAACCCCCCCACACTAGGGTGGTAGAAAGTAGAAAGAAGTCAGAAATATGGGTGAAAACCCATATGGTGTGTGCTCTGTTTTTGATTTCAAGTCGCTAGCTTGACTCGACCCCGGATTCATTGGTTCATGGGGAAGCAAAGTGGAAGAAACAATCTCCATCGGACTTTCATTCAAGATGTTTGGACAAACATATGAAGCATGTGAAAGTTCCACACCGATGAGATATACACAGAACCGGCTCAAAAATGATAAATGAAAATGCCGGGGTCAAAGATAGTGTCTTCATTTCCGAAGGAGTGAAGATGAAGAGAAATCACAGTATATGTGAGGAATGGAATGAAGATTTTGATAACAATAAGGATCCATTCTTCATCATCTTTAATTTGAATTTGATCATTTAAGCTCATAGGGTGATTTTTAACAAAAACCTCGGGAGGAAGAGACGGGGTAGTGTCCTCAATGAGAAAACTCTTATGATAGAGCATGTCTCCCCCCCGGTCAAGATCAAGATCAAAATAGAAATGATCATACTCCGGAGGAGATATGATATGAGAGAGTTCACCGGAGAACTCCTCAGGATCTAGATCAAAGAGAAACAAATCATACTCAGGAAGAGAAAGATGAAAAGTGGGATTGCCACTACTCTCCTTTTTAGTATAATCGTCATCAAAGCGGAATACTTCAAATTCCGGAAAAGAATCATTGGAAAAAGCCTTAAGTTCAGGAATTGGTTCGGGCTTTTCCAAGTCACTATCCACAACAGGGATAGGAGATGAAGCTGACTTAGCACAGAATGATTCGATCTTAGAAACGAGGAGATTTATATTGAATAATTTTTCACGAAGCATCTCGTCCTCAATTTCCAGATCATCGAATCTCAGCATCCTCTAAGCTAACTATCTCAGAAGGTAAGTCCTCGACATAATCAATGTCTCCATAAGATAAAGAATCGTCAAAACGAGTACAATCGTTGTCGAGAATCGGAGAACATATCAACATGATCATTTGGAATGTCAAGAGGAGGGTAAGAATCATCATCAAGAGGCTTATCACACATATTACCGGAGATAACCTCGGACTCACTTGGGATTGGGACAAGGCTCTCAACACTAGACGATTCCATTTCTGGAATAGTGCTAAGAGGCTCGTCCCCATTATGAGAGAGTCGCGGGTTCAACAATGTTTGTTGAAATATGATCATCGAATTCTTCTAAAACGACGTCACTTCTCTCAACCGGTGTGAGTGAAGGGAAAGAGTCGGAAATGAAAGGCTCAGAAACAGGATTGGTTGTAGCCGACAAACTCGCATAATATTCTTTCATTTGAATGGAATCCTCATCATCATCGAAAACGAAAGTCTTGTGATATTGGGTTGATGTAGCATTATAAACCTCGTCATCGGTGGCTTGACAATCGTAAAAAGGATGGGGACCACCACAAATATCACATCTTTCGTAACTTGTTAACAACGGGCTCGATTTTTGCTTCATGCATCGAATATCATTGGTAAGCTCAGCCATCTCAATCGGTTTGTTTCTCGTAGTCGGAACTTTCGATTTGTTCTCGATGATCGTCAATATATCCCTTGGGGTACGATACAAGATATTGCCACCGGCGGCTGCATTAAGTGAATCTTGATCGGTTTGCATTAAAGCATTGTAGAATATATCGATTTGGAGTAATTCCGAGAAACCATGATGTGGGCATTTCCATAGGAGATCTTTGAATCTTTCCCATGCCTCACCAAAACTTTCATCAAAGCGCTGCTGGAAGTTTGTAATCTCGTTCTTAAGATTTTCCGTCTTAGAATAAGGAAATAAACGATTTGCAAATTTTGAAACGAGATCTTCCCAGCGTGATCGATCGAGGGGGTTCTTTTTCGAGCCAATTTCAGCTGCCCCCTTGAGAGAAAATGAGAATAGCATCAACTTAATTGTGTCATGAGGAACATCCCTATATTTTATGGTTGAAATTAATCTATCAAACCATCGGATGTGAGCATAGGGATCGTCCCTCTCAAATCCATAGAATGGATTTGACATAATTAGTTGAATTAAACCGGTTTGTATCTCGAAATTTTCTGAAAGAATCTCCGGTACAACAACAGCATCTTTGTAACCCTCGGTGGGTACTTGGAGCATTTCGAACATCGTACGCATGTCCGCCATTAGAATTAAACATATAGAGGGATAAGAGGAGAATCAAATGGTTGAGAGGATACGAAGAATAGAATTAAACGGCAAAAGAGGGTAAGAGAAATAGAATCAACGAATAAGAGGAATGAGAAGAATATTTTGGGGTTTTGGATAAGAAAATATAAACATATACAGATGGATGGTATGAACAAAGAGTGAATATCCAAATCACTAATCTGCTAAACGTAAGATTATCAAAGATACCGCAGCGGCGCCAAAAATTTGATGCGCTGTAACAGTCAAGTAAATCACACAAGCCCGCCACTTGTGAATGGCGGACCGTAACCAGCTTAAACTCTGCTAAGCACGAATGCAATGAAGATCTGGGGAGTATAGTGTTTCCCGGTCGTTATGTCCAGCGAGCTGTGCAATGGATTATCAAACGAAAGTGATCGAGATTTGGACGGAAAAGGAGATTTGGAATGATTATAGCTACGGAAAAAAAGCCAACAAATTACAACGGCGTAAATGCAAATTAAAGGAAATTAAAAAGATAAAAACTATTAAGTAAACGCTATCACTATATTTAAAATGATGAACGTTTAAAAATTAAAACTAAAAACTTACGTTTAAAATAAAAATACGTAAACGTACAAAATAAAAAGTGAAATCTAAGAAATAAAAGTCCTAAAAATATGAAAAAATACATTTTTACAAACCTAATGATATAAGAAACTTTATAGAAAAGGAAAATTATTTTTATGACTAATTATCTAATTATTATTAATTAAAACAATTTTAACTATTAAATAATAACCTAAAATACAAGAAATTAGGAAATAAAGCTAGAAAAATAAAATTATGAAAAGGAAAAGTCTAAAATATCAAACTAGAATTTTCAAACTATTTTTATTTTTATGATTATTTTTCTAATTTCTAGGAATTTTAAACTATTAAAAACTAATTAAAATATTTAAAAAATACAAATTTAACTAAGAAAAATATGGAAAAATACTTTTTAAGCCTTTTATATTTATCTTAACTTAATAAAAATGAAAAATTATTTTTTTGAACCTTTTTCTAATTTTTTATATTAAATGCTATTTAAAAATACTTAAAAACTAATTAAAATCAAGAAAAATACCAAACAAGCTAGGAAAATCTGAAAATTCAGGAAATGCTTAAAATAATATTAGGAAGCTAAGAAAAATGGAAAATCATGGGGTTATGTGGCAGAATATGAAACTGATGAAGAAGTGCTTATTGAAATAGCATTTCAATAAGCAAATGGAACCCAAAGGCTACCAAACCAAAAGAGAAGCTCTCTAATATAAAGGAACATAAATGGAACAAGTTTAAACAAGCCTAACCCTCTGATTGCAAG